>JAJMSO010000018.1:0-241932 GCA_030578575.1 Ogataea neopini
CTTCCGATCTCTCCACCACCTCCCAGGGGCTTTTTCCAAGTAGGGAAAGGCGTTTTGGCCAATTTTGCTAGCCATCTAGTAGATGGACCGGTCTCTGGCTCTCTCGGACATTTCGCTCGAACTTCCAATTAATAAGGGCTTTTTTTCGACTTTTTTTTTATTTATTATTCATTTTTTACAACTCCGTGTCGCGCAGCTGGAGCCGCAGACCCGGAAAACAGCCAATCGCTTTCGCTCGCATGCCTGGGGCAGATGTTTGGCACCCCCCAAAACTGCAATATACTTTTTCTTCCTAGGCGGTGCCGAACTGTATGTGCCGGGTAATACCTCAACATAATACGAGTTTAGAATCACTATTGGCTGTATCTCAGCTGGGAGACTTGGCATCAGGACTTGGCATCAGATCGGCCGAGGGCTACTAGGCACTATTTAAGCACTATGTGCTAGTTACTGCGGACGCAACTCTGGAAAAATAATTGGGCTCTCTTTGCTTTTGCTCGAGTAACCATGAAGTTATCGGCTGTGAGGCTGCACAGCCTTACACAAGCGAGAGACGAGCGGAACCTAGTAATGGAGTCAGTGACTTCAGACTCTAATCAAGGGGGGCTTAATTGAAACCAACTATCGAATGATGACTTGCAGGTAAGCGGGTGGCAGTTCAATCGTTCTATAGTCGTTTGTTTGACTTGACCAAAAAACTCCAATTCCTTAAAAGTTGGTTACAGTTTGCACTGATTATCAATCATTGATTACTCTTTGCTTACTACATTCTTTGTGGTTTAATGCCAAGAAAATTATAATTGAACAATCCGAGTACATCAAAATAAAAACCAAGAAAGCAGAAAAAGCAGGCCAAAAAGATCAAAACCTAATCCAATCATACACCAAAAACACAAATAAACACATCACTTAGTACTCCGCTGCTCATATGCTTGTGTCTCATTCGTTTCCCTCACCCTCCTCATCGTCCTCGTCGAAATCTGCCTCCATGTCACAAACAGCCTTACAGTTTGGACACAAAAATTGCGGGTACGTCTTCACAACAATTGGCCTAATGCATTTGTAATGCCATGAATGTGAGCAACTTGAAACGAACACTGCCTGACACGGCCTAATCGAACTCAAACAGATTGCACAAGGCGAAACCTCTTCCTGACTGGACGTAAGAGTCAACTTTTTCAACCTTTCGTGAGCCTCTTTGTTGAATCTTGCTGCCTTTCTACACCATGACGAGTTTAGCTCAATTTTCACTCTCACACACCGGTAAATATCCTCCGAGCCACCTCTATAGTCCATTCCCAATTGTAAAATATCTGAATCATTCAGCACAAATTCACTACTCTCGACGTTAGCAGGTGAAAGCCTAACATGATTGAGGAAAGTACCAGATGAGGACTTGACATCTCTGAGGAACCAAGTTCCCTTCTCATCCACTGAGATCTCTGCATGTTGTCTCGACACAACTTTGCTCTTGAATACAACAGCGGCAGAAGATCCAGGAGGAGCAGTAGCAGCGCTTTTGCATTTTTCTGTGTACCTACCGACAGGAATTTTCATTCCGGGTTTTATCTTCCTTATCAAAGGTCCAAAATACATAAATGGACTTGACGAGGAATGATCTATGAATGGAGTCAGTCGTATAGAGAAATACCCGTCTTGATCGTTTTTCTGTGTGTCCGTCTCTGAATCGACGCCCGTGCCCTCCATTGTCTCGTTTGGGATCTGTGAAGTATAATTTTCCATGCTGATATCACTGTCGAATCCAGTGATTCCCTCGTTGTTCGAGTCTGATCCCGATGCCGTCGATAGCTCGCGATTGGAGATTACTTCCAGTTCGTCGGCAGCCTCCTCACCCATTTGAGGTAACGGCGTCGACACATCTAATGGAAGAGGTTCAGCCGTAGGCATCAGTGATTGCAGATTGGCCACAGTGGGGCTATTAGCCAAATTCAAATTGTACATATGAGAGTCAAACCTGTTGTGAGGAGCGTTGTTCAAATTCATGTTCACATTCGCAGCTGCGTCGTAAGACTCACCTAACGGAAGTGAACTCGATGAACGTGTGGTTGAGTCAGCTCTCGACGTACTGGAACTTATGCTGTTGTGTGGCTGTTGTGAAATGTTGGTACTGCCTGTGTTCGAGCCAACGTTCGAACCACTACTACCAGAACCGGTAGATCCTGCATTCCCTGGCGCAACACCAAGGCCTGGTGCCATCGTAGTCCGCACCGTGTTGACCAGGTTCGAGAACACGTTACCCACAGATGACTTTCGGCGAACTTGGCTTGGGCGAGGGGAATCGTAACTCAGAGACGATCTGCCTGAGCTTGTACCTGAGAGACTCCGAAATGCCATTATGTTGATTATGCTGTTAACACCGTCGTGAAATGAGTACAAATGATGATTGTTGAAAGTGTTTTCGGGTCCTATAATGAAATCAGAACCACTGTGTTTGTCTGTGTTTTTTTTTTTTTTTGGTGCTTCGATTTTTAGCTGGTATTCACAATATTGTTTCTCCAGCTGGTCAGCAACCTACTCCGCTTGCTTTTTAGCACCTGCACGTGTTTCGCTCTCGTGCGGTCCAAACAGATATACGTGATTTCGTTTTAATATATGAAACAAGTTTTGGAGTGGGTCTTCAGGCAAAACTCAAACTTAATCGATTTTTTTCTTTTCACAGTTATCCTATCCTGTCTGTTCTTCCTTTTCTGTATTTGCCGGTGCAGGGGTGTTATTAAAACTAAGGGCAGATCTAATTCACGTGAACTTTTAGGATTGGTCCGAGTGATTGAACAGAGACTGAACTAAACAAGTAGAACATGAAGAATCAACAACGAGTATCACTATCACCTGAGCGAATGCTCTAACCCATCTTTAGTGCGTCCCTCGTATTTCTCGTATCACTCAATATACATATATAATGCAAATGAAGTTACTTGAAAAAGTTTTTCATATACAAAACTGGATACACAACTATAAATTTATTAACATGATTAGTGTTTCATACAATTGATTCTCTCCAGAAGCGATGAAGTCGTGAAGCTTTCATTGGGTGATTTATCTGTCTGTCGCATTTCAATTAGTCCAGCTCCTCAGTGCTCGAAAACCGATTCAAAATCTCAATGCAGTACTTCAAATCTTTGTGAGACTTGCTCTGTGGCTCCCAAACTTTGAAATCATGTAAAAGCTGTGCCATTATTTCTCGTGATTTCACATGAGGTATTTGCAAAAGCTCGTGCAAAAACCCACGCAAACACCAGGGCATGTGATATTGATTGAAATTAAACTCCTTGACATTAATGTTAGTAACCTTTAAAGGCTGTGCCGCAACTAAAGTTGTAGTTTCGAGTGTATTGGCCAACCCAGCACCATAAACCCCCCTATTTGAGATCATTTTCCCGTGACTTGCACTTCCGCCCGATCCAGGACGACCTCCTTGTAAATAAGTGCTAATCTCCACGAGCAGCTCGTGGTCATCATAATTTAAATTTTTGAGCAACAAGATCGCATCTACCAACCCAACCAAAAAATCAGGTATAGTTGAATCAGCATCCACGTACACACACCTGAAAATGTTCGGATGCGACACCTGACAGCAAAGCGCTGAGTAAAGAGGCACAAACTGATCGTTCATTGATCCAATGAAAGTGATTCTGGCTTGATGTTGGACCAAAATTTCCAAATGTCGAATCAACTCCTTACTTTGAACAGTGTCACTATCTTGCAAATCAAAAATTTCCATCAAAACATCGTTCTCAAGATTGCTATACTGCTTTATAGGGAGATAAGAATCGAGTCCACTGAACGGACCAAGACATAACCCACCAATATTTATCAGTCCGACCCTCTCCACAGACTTCAAGTATCCTGCAGTCATCAAACGAGACATAACATTAATAGCAATTGGGACTCCTTGTCCGTGTGATGTGACAAATAAGTAATCACAAGATATGATTGTATCAAGCCAGTTTTCTAAAAGTGATAGACAATGATTGACACGCTCTAAAATTCGCCCACTGCCTTCTAGAGCAATAGTTTCAATATTTAGATCCATATTGTGTTCATTTCCCCATTCCAAAATAGCTTTTGTAGTCTCGTCTGCTAGCTTTGTTGCAGAGCCTGTTGGTTGACCTACAAGAGTCTTGACCATTTTGAAAGGAAGAAACCCGTGGATGCCAATAACAACAATATTTTTTCGTAATGGCTTCTTGTTTCTGTGATTGCATTTTGAGTTGTGATAAAGGTGTTTTTCAGGGACAAAAAATTGGACCGGAGCTATCTTGGACAAAACTAATCTGGTTTGTGTCCTAAGTGTCAAATCTCTGTAATTTGTCGATAGTGACGGAAGAACTGATGACAAAAGCGCATCGCTGGACGCTTCCAGTGTATTCTCTTGATTTTCAAATTGAGATTTGGGAAGTGACTTCACTTCCACAGGAGTAATCTCACTTTTCGTCCCAAATATACTCAATTCACCAGCACCTTGGGCTTCAGGTTTGCTCCAAAAAGCCCAAGTAGATGTCTTCGGTATGTAACTACCAAACAACTTCACTTTATCTTCAGCTTCTCTGGCCTGCAGCTCCGAAGTGTCATTGGTTCCAGTGACTTGTGCCTCATTTAAACCATGTGCACGTTCATGTGATCCACCAAGAGGCCACATCCATGCCCAACGACTGGTTTGTTCTTCTTCACGGGCAGACTCGGCAGTACTGTTACTTCTGACCGTAGGCAGCTCGACATTATTGCTAACGACTACTTCAGAAAGCTCGTTAGAGCCAACAACACGTTCCTGAGGCTCTTCAATATCTTGAGGATTTTTGTTCAACATCATTGATAACCTTGGAACTGGATTCATCCATTCCACCCAACCTTGTTGGTCTTGGATTTGTTCGTTGATATCATCAGGTGCATGTGTGTCATTTGGCTGTCCATGTTGCTGAATTTCCTGTACAATCCCATCTTCTGGTGCATTTTCAAGTGTTTGTGGAACTTCCTCGTTCCCCTGTCCAGGAGCGTTTGAACCCCACCAACTGAACTTGTGTAACAATCCAGGAGCTTTTGCTGATTGTGTGGATTCCACAGCAGCGGTAACGTCTGCCGATGTTGTGTTTGAAATCCGTTTTAATTCCTCGCGATACTCCTCAAGTGTAAGATCTCGTGGGACTTGCTCTGTGGTTGTGTCTCCAGCATCTTGATCCACTGGTGTGGAGTTGGGAGAAACGGGATCAGTGGCAACGGGACAACTGTTTGTGATGTTGCTTGACTCTGAGGGTGGCAATTTTTCCATGTGATTGAGATGTGAATGGTCTTGATGCTTGTGACGAAAAGGATTTTTGAGTAATGACGAGACTGAGACGCTAGATTGTGATCTATGGACGTCTAAATTAGAGTCTGTCTTTGTTATCGAGCCCTCAGGCGCGACATTCTGGCCGGGGCTCATCGTTCGATGACCAATTTGGGTTGCTACGGTGTGATAGTGTTTATAGGCAGGACATTGGGTGACAGCTGGCTTGGTGGCTCAGCAGAGAGTGTCTTTCAAGTGATATTTTTAAAGGGCAATTCAAATTAAATAGATAGCAAAAAAAAAGATAGATACTCTAAAAAAATAAAAAAATAAAAAAATAAAAAAAATGATTATGCTACAGCCACAAACAATCCCCAAACGGCCCTAAAAATCAGCCTCATCGGAATTTTATCTTTAAAAAGTTCAGACGATCTGAGGTTAGCATATAATTCATTTATGAAATTGTCATCTCTACCATGTCGTCGTCATCGGCTCCTTCGTGGAAACAGGACATTCTAGCGAAATTGATTGAGCGGGACGAACAATTACAAAAATCTGCTGGAATTTTTAAGTCCTGTAAGTATAATGATCTAACACATATTTGCCACCTGATGGACTAACACTGATCCAGTCGAATACTTTGCCACTAAGATCAGCTCTCTGGAAAATGAGGTTACTGCCTTAAAAAAGGATGAGGCGAATGCAGAGCTCTCAAAGGCTTTGGTGCAAGTGAACACTCTCAAAATGGAAGCAGAACGGAGAGAAACTTTGCTTCAACAAGAGTTGGAAAAGAATAGAGCCCAAAAGGATAAAATAGCAACACTGGAAAAGAACCTGACTCTCATGACAGAAGGTTATAGGAAATTACAAGATAGTCATAATCGACTGAAAGAGGAAACCAGCATGAAAAACCGAAATATTGAGTCTTTGAACGACGATATCTTATCACTACATATCGAGAACAACGTCATAAACGACCGAATCAACAAACTGAAACAAGAGAATGACCAGCTCATCCAGCGGTGGATGGCCAAAGTGTCGCAAGAAGCTCAAGTTTTAAACGATGCAAACGAGGTTCTCGAAATGTCACGCAAATCCCTTAGTCCCGGAGAATGATGGGAAATGCCTCCTTTATTAGTATGTACTTCTATTTAGTGACCAGACGCCGCCATTGATCAGAAGACTGCATCAAATTCGTCAAATTCTTGTTCGCTGATAGCGTCCAAAGCCTTCACAACAGAACCCCCGATCTGTTGCACCATATCAGTGGCCTTGAACAGCGTTTGCTGGCTGAATCCTTTACTACCGATACTGGACAATGACACAGACTGGATGGGTGGAACAATTTTACCCTTGTTGAAACCGATGCAAATTCCGTGTTCGAGTACTTGTTCCTCGTCTAAAGATGGATCTATTATGACGTTTTTGCCAATGACACCAACGACAAACAGAAGAGTTGGCCGGAACTCAGCATCAGAACTTATCAAATATTTAGAGGACTCCCAGTCGTCAGAAAATGATGGCTCCTCTTCGATTTCGCGGTCATTAGTTGTTGAAGTGAGTAGTGGTAATCTTGTGGTTTTCAAAGCGAGATATATACCCATGGATGCCAAAGAAAGTAGCGAATAGAGTGTGTATGATGATGAACGGAAGTCTGTGGGTATTGATAAGATCACAATGTCGATAAAGAGTTGGAAATAGTATTTGTCAGTCAGCTTGAGAACCGAAAAATCAAAGTTATCCATCAAAGACTTGGTGAGTAGAGAAGACAAATCTAGACACAAAGACGAATCGTCTCTTTGACCTTGAATATCCACATCCACATTCACTAGCTCGTCAAAGGTCTTACCCTTCACGACTTTAGCCTTAACACTTGTTATACATTCAATCCCGTCTACGGTGTAAGCTCTGGACGAACCGTTTGAGTTCGGAAGAAAAAAGCATGTTGCTTTCAATGGTCTAAACTGATTGGGTTTTCTAGAGTCTGTACGAGTCGTACTTGGCGAGACCAACAGATCATAAATGTACGATCTTTCAGCAGGCGAGAGGACCATTTTGAAGATTGTTTATTGGTGGATGGGTGTAGTTGAAAGGTAGATTGAGTATTTGAAGGTATTGAGTAGATAAATGTAAAAAAAAAAAATATCAGGAAGAGAAAAAAAAAAGAGTAAATGGTGTAAGGATGGCAGTATTGTAACCAACTGACTGTAGAGGTTATAGGGTCGACTGTTCTGGGAGTGATGGTGACAAGACAGCCCCAATGAGTTTGCCAGTTCAGAAGTAATTACCGGTTACTGGCCAACTATGTTGGAAGAGCAGTTACCGTTGTTTTGAGACGAAACCCCTTCTCATGTTTTTGATGACGTAATTCAACGTATGCTCGAGGATTCGATCAGAAAAAACAAGGATTGTAAAAATGATCCAAAAGGCCATGTGTTTGTGTTTAGACCCTTTTTATCTCAATTCCCCTGACCTAACAGATTGGATACTCACACAGGTATAATTACGATGGATAGAGATCAGTTTGAGTTTGCGTCATTGAAGCCGCAACTGTTGCAGGCTAACGACGCGGATTCGAGTGGGTCCGTCCACTCGGCGCTGGTGACGTATCTAACAAAAGTCCACGTTCACGTCGAAAACGCAGGAAGTGAGATTAAAGGAGAGGACCAAACGTTTTTTCTGGACCAGCTGGACTTGCTGATTGATCACTTTGTTCAAACTTTCACAGATGTCTGCGAAGTGCACCATTTGACAGTGAAAATTAACAAACTTTTGGCCAAAACTTACTGTATGGTGGTATCTTCAATGCTGCAAAATGCTCACGACAAGTTTAACATCAAACTAATTGACATAACCACTAAGTTGGTTGATCTTTTGAGCAGCCACGTCAAGAAACTTTCAATCAAGACTAATTGGTATTCTTCACTCAAACATATGGCGATCATTCTCTTGCAAAGCATTTTCACCAAGTTCAATGGATTCCTCAATTCTTTTAAAGGTCCCTTGCTTACTACTGTTTACAGATACCTAATCAAATGTCATGATAATTACAATACATCGATCGAAACGTCGATTTTCCGAGCCAATTACTTCACTGACATGGTTCTGCTGGTCGATATCATTCTGGCTAATGATAACAGCAGCAACACTCTCGACGATAAGCTCTTTTCTCGGCTTCTGAAGCTCACAAAAGCTTTGACACAGAAATCTGGCTCCGGATCATACACGTATCCTGTTCTTACCGTTGTCCATTCATATAACAGTCTTGTTTCGTTACTCAAGTCTGACAGGTATGTCTCCTCCATCACCGGCAAGAAATCATTCACCAATGTTAACCAATACTTGATCACCTCTTATCCGTACATCAACGAAATGATTATGGCAATGTCAACGACCTACAAGAAATTGCGTCTTTCATTGGCTAAAAACCTCTCAGATCTGTTGGTTTTCAACTATATCGCCAATGGAATCAATTTGAACGAAGCTGATAAGTCTTTTGAGTATACATTGGATTTGATATTCACCAACTATACAAGAGAGGTACTCCCTCTCGAGACCAAGGTCGGTTTGCTCGAGGTTTTGATCCAATTCATGTCTAAAACCAACTTATACTATTTGACCAACAGCGTTTCAACAGGTACCAAAAGTGGAGTTAACTTCATGACATTGAAATTTTTCGAGACTCTCAGTTTAGTTTACCAGCACATATTTTCAACTGGAGGACACACAAACATCTTTAAAGCCGTTTCAAGGGATGAGAAGTTTGTTACCGTTCAGAATGACACTCCATTCAACGAGGCCATTGTTGCTTTGAACCATCTTGAATGCCTCTACTCTTTCTTCCTTGAGGAGACAGATTCTGACATTAACCAACTCATTATTCTCAGTAAAGTAGTTTTTGGCAACAACTCCGAGTCAAGTGTGGTGAAATTCCCAGCTCTGAGCGAAGTGGCAACTTCGGCAGATTCCGACACTCAAAATCAGTGGTATGTGTTATCATTGCTGAAGCTGGTCCAACTCTTGACTGTGAAACTTGATCAGTACATTTTGTCGCAGCAAGACGGCATTTCGGAGTCGCATCAGGACCTGGCTGCTCTTTTGTCGACGAAACTGTTTGAACTTTGCAAACACAAAAACTTTAGAATCCGAGTCACCGCAACAGAGACGATGATGGAACTTTTGAAAATCAAACCTGAACTTTCATATGACGTTTTGAATGACTCTCTTGGCACTCTCTTGGCTTCCTTTGAGGATGAAAAGGCCAATACCAAATTTATTTTCAACGAGAATCATGGTCTAGCGTTTTTGATATCTTCGATCTTGTCAACATGTGCGAAGCAGTACATCAATTCGGATTTTGTTTTGCGTGTTTATTCGATCACAAGTAACTTTCTGAAAAAATTCAACTCTACCGTGATCATGAACAACTTGTTCGGTAGTGCATCTGGAAGTTTTATTTCCAATGTTGGCTACGAGAAACAATTGATTAGTTGGATAATCCTAATGGGCCTTTTCAACTTTGCAACAGATGAGGAGGGGACTTCTAGCAACAATTTTTTCTTGATGGAAAGTGCACAGTTCATTACCAACTGGAAAAACTTATTGGGTCATTCAATGCCATCTAATTTTGTTCAGTACAAGGAATCATACGGAGAGCCGGCACAGATCTCGAATTTGAAGGAGATAATGAAGTTGATTGAAATCAAGAATCATTCTCTTGTGTGTCTTTTAAGTTACATCAATTATCTTTCTTCGACAAAGTCGTCTGCACTTTTCCACACACATACCAAGGAAGCTGGTAAACAAAGTAGTTTGTTGACACCCGAAATTGCTATGCAGCTGAACCAGATTATCACCAAGAGTTTTACATTTGTCAACAATCTCAAGTCCCAGATCACCGCGGTGACTTCCGTTCCACCAGTTTTGGAAATGAGCATCAAGGTGAACAAGTTGAGAATATATCAAAATTACATCAAATTAGTTCCGTACTTGAATTTGAGAAATGATCTGAATTCTTCGCTTCTGATTGAGGTTGTCCACAACTTCAACAATCTCCAACTTCATGTCGGAAGTACTAGGACAGAGACGCAAGTCAAAAAGACTAAGAAGAAAAAGGAATTGTTGGAGACAAAGAAAATAGACATTCATCGTGTTTCTGATGGATTCAACCACGGACTCACAAGCAAGCTCAACCATTACAAAGTGGACGAGTTAATGGTCAAAGCGACCGGTTTTAATAGGACCAAGAAACTACTGGAACCAAGCGAGTCCGAGATTGACAGCAACTCTTTCCATAGCACTTCTGCTGTTGAGTCTTCCCGGATTAGAAGCAACTATGTTCCTGTGACAGTGTTCGATTTTGATGTGGAACTCAAATGTTTTGAAACAATCCCACACTCATTTTTGAATGATTACCTGATCTATCTGTATAATGGCTCTTCTGATTTGGGATACACAGACACAAAGAGGTACCCTGTCAACAACGATACGATGATTGTCGATGTTTCCATCGAGATTTTCGCCCAATTATTCCCATATTTATCACCGAAAGTGCAACAATCTGTGATCGAAACAATGCGCACATCCATCTTTTCTGAGATACGAGAATCAAACGATGAAGAAGCGGAAAGCGGCAGCAAAAATACCTCTTCGGAACACTACAGAAAAGCAGCTGTTTGTGTTAACTCATCGGTGGCTATTCATAGCGCCCTTTGTTTCATGTTGAATCACAACGAACACAATCAGCATAAATTGAAATTGACCAAAACGATTACTTCGCTTATTGTTGAAACTCTCAGAAAAATGGATTTTGAAGACTCATACGTTCCTCTGTTGAATGCCGAGAGCGTTGGTTTATGTTGTTCATTGGTTGGTGAAGGCCGCGACGAGATATTATCGAACCAGGTTTCCCTTATCGTGAAATCTGTTGTTGAAGACACTACTCCAGAGTCTAGATCTTTTGATGTTCATTGTCTCTCGAAGATTGTGCAATACTCAAGCTTTTCAAACTACTCTGCGGTACTCAATGTCTTGTTTTCTCTGATAATGGACCCGCATCCTCTCGTTCATGTTTCGTCTTTGGAGGCTTTATCTATAACGATCATGAGTCAAACGCAATTGGAGTTGAGCGGACAAGTTCTGAGCAAGCTTCTAGATTGTTTAGGCAAAATTTGGACAAGAGATGAATACGGAGCTCATTCAGCGGTTAGTATCGCGTCGAACTTTGATTACGGTGCCCGTAGTAGTTCGATAGTGACTATGAGTAAGCTGATTAGAGTGGTTATCAACAACTCTGGTCCAATGATCGCCTTCTGGAGTCCATCGGAGAAGACTCTTTTGAAGAACCTGGTTCTTGGGCTGATGAATTTGGAAGTCCAGGACTATGAACTTATTTCTCGTGAGCTGTTGAAAGCGCTCGAAGAATTGGTGGTTTTCGACCGCAATTTGGTTCCTCTGAGTCAATACATTCAATTCATCAAATTCCATTTGGCCAATAACATCAAGCTTGGAATTTCAGGCGACAATTTCAGTTTTATGCCTCTGTGTGACGATGATAGTGCTGCGACGTCTGTGGTATTCCCGGTGACTACAAGCCGTGTGAATTGGATATTGGCATTGAACTCACTGAATCAATTGCTCAAACTACGTTTAGAGGAGCTCTCATTGTTAGATGGTGCTATGGAGTCTCTTTTATGGCTGGGATTAGAATACTCAGATAGTGAATTGATCAAGGAGATGTTGCTTGCATTTGTTGATAGTTCTTTTGACAAGGCTGGCAACGAGAGACTGTTGTGGTTTGATAAGCTTTTGAAACTCTTCAATGCGACCAAACTTGAACTTTATGGCTCTCTATTTGACATGTACAAACGGAGAATCAACAACGGTGGTATGTTTTTCAATTTCTCAAGGGTTGGCACCACCAAGGCTACTTTAGCGCGGAGCTCAACGAGTGTTTTGAGATCAGGAACAACCGGCCAATCTAAGAACGATCCCGAGCCAACAGCAGATTATGCTCTTGAAGATGAGGGAGAGAAGTTCACAGAGCTAGTGGATGAGCCTGGTACATCAGGTAATGGTATCGGAAGTGTTGTTCCATTGCCGGAAGAGAGTGTTTCCAAAGCGAACAAGGCAGATATTTCCGAGTCAAATCTGATTCAATTGATGGTTCTTGAGAATGAGCCAACAAACTGGCGATTCAGATTATTCATTATTGAGCTGTTGATCCGTCTTGTTTCGCACACAAGGAGCGACGAGCGGTTGCGTACATTTTTGGTTACAAGATTGCCGGATGTGGTTGAAGTTGCTTTCGTTTGCTCGACGTCCAGTCTTGTTCGGTTAAGAATCTCGGCTTTACGTTTGCTGGGTGACCTTATGGACGTTTACGGACAAATGAGTGATCCAGTTTACCCCGAGGTTTCATTGCTGGAACAGCAACAGGCGCGGATCACAACTGCCATTGTTCTGGCTTTCAGTCGGGACTCGAACGTTGAGCTCGCGTGTACTGCGCTAGTGTTAGCATCGAAGTTATTGAGCAGCAATATTGGACAAATTTCTAAAATGAATCGTATTGTGAAAATTTTGACGTCGTCTCTTGAGGCCTTGGCAGTTCTAGGTACTCGGGACGGTAAATCGTTGACTGATGATGGGAGAAATGGCAGCGGCGATGGCAGTGGAGATCAACAAGTCCTCAAGGTTGGTGATGTTTCTGTTTTGACGGCCAAAGCACAAAACAGAGTTAAAGTTTTTGTTTTACAGGCATGGTCCAGAATCCGGATTTGTTCTTCTTTGGAGGAAGATGCAGAACTCGAACTTTTGACAGACCAATACATTGATGTTCTTGTGCCATTGTGGTTGCAATCTCTGAGAGACTTTGCCATGCAAAAGTACGGCAGTGAATTTTTGGCTGGTGATTCTGATGAGGTTGATTTGCTAACTTATGAGAGTTGCTGGGTTGATCTCGCAGAAGTTGTTGCCCTTTTGGCCGAAGAAAAACCTGAGTATTTGCGTGAAATGTTGGGCAATGATGTTGCAAGCTTTGTCTTCGTACTTTTTGGCCAATGTATTGAGTATTTGATCCGGTCGTCATCGCGGTCTGTGCTGGATTCCACAGACCTGAAAGTCTTGAGTTCTCTTGGTAAGATCTTGAAGCTTCAAGAAGCGGTGGAAATTGTTTTTGAGGATGCTATTTTTGCCGAATTGATCGATCTTTTGGACAGACTTGTTGCTATTTCTGATTCAAGCTCGCGGTTGCGCGTCGTGGAGGTGGCTTCTGGCGTGTTTGAAGCCTACTTTGCGACAAGTTCTGGCACGAAGACTCCTGAAAAGTTGCACAGTGACGTCGACAAGCTTTTCGAGTTATTGCGGATCAATGTTTTAGCAGTGGTTAGGGTTCTCCCATTCATCAGGGATCGCGAGATCAATTTTGATAAGCTCAATGCATTGACTGGAGCCGATTTGGTGCTTGTTAAACGTTCATTCGATCTTGCTTTGAGAATGGTTGAATTTTTGCCTGATGTTATCAAGGTGGACTTTTACGCTTGCATGTTGTATGCCTTCACATTAATCTATGAGCTCAACAACAATGAGATAATCGCAGTTTTGCTCCCTACATTGAAAAGGGTTGTTAGCAGTCTTGGCCAAATCGATGCTTCCAATAGCGCTTTGATACAATTCTACCCAGCAATCAAACGTCATTTGAATTCCGAAAGTGGCAGCTCTCTATTAACTGTTTACATTCTTGTGACAACTATTGAGAATATGCCTTTGGATGAGGTTGATTGCGAAGTTGTTTCGAAGTTCTTGCTCAGTGGTTTTGTTTCTGAAGAAACCACACTTACAACAATTGCTGTTCAAACAATCAAGACTCTCATCAAAAATAATGCTCGTGGCCATAACGGACTTGTTCTTGCTAAGCTGATTCCAAAGCTAGTCGAGATGATGTCGGTTCCGAGCGAAGAATCGAAGTTGAAGGATCCTAGACTTGTTTTAGAGGTGCTCATCACGTTGACTAAGTCATTGACGGTTGAGGCTGAGATCGATGCTTCCTTGCAACTTGTTGTTCCCGTGCTCATTTGGTTCGACACAAACACCGAGCGTTTGTACCAGACCTATGTTCAATCAAAGTTGCTTGAATTGATCAAGTTTTCTCCATCCAGATTCAAGAATTTCGTTGATACTTGTTGTGGTGAAGAGCAGAAGATGCAGCTTCAGAGATTGGTGAAACTCGGAGCGGATGAACCGTCGGATGCTCATGGTGAAAATGGCAGTGCAAACGGTAGTCATATTCAGCTCAAGACATTCGGCTGACCTAATGGGCAAGTTGCTTCCATATTTTGTATTTACTTCAATATATTTGAACATTTTATTAACTATAAACAGCCGAAGACAAGCTTTTCGCTCCTCGTGTCATGAAGCGACTCATCAACTGACTCAGTTTGCAAGCGATTTCTTGGCCAAACAGAGCTTGTGATAATTCACTTCACCAGCTGAAAACTCAAATGAAAAATCGCCAGCTTTCTCGCTGATTTGTTCCAGAACAGTTGTATACACATCATTCAACTTGTTAGACCACATATCAATAGCACCCAACAATTTCTCGTCAGTAGCAATCCTTTGATAATATTGATGTTGTTGCAAATATTGAATCTTTTCAGCAGTCCAACGCAAATATGTTTGAGCTTTTTCGTTCTCATTGAACTTTTGCTGGACAACTTCCCAGTTTCTCAAAGCACTTTCCCAAAACACAGCAGCTTCTTCGAGTGGAAGATACAACAACTTCTTCAATCCTGAGCTATTGTCGCTGTCGATAAAGTCGGCACAGTAAACCAGCTCCCAGTCTTTCTGAAGCAACTGCACTTCTCCGGAAGTTTCATTAGTATGGAACATTGCAACTTCTCCTTGTTCTGTGTCCACAGGCATGTTCAAATCAACATAGTAGTGACATTGTTCGAACGGAGTCACTAAGGCCGAATTATACTGGTTTCTGTTATTGAAGTAATCTGGAACAAAAGAAGTGGAATTTTGGATACCCCTGAAAGATTTCGCTGAAGGTTCAATGAAATCACCAGGCAGCATTCCTTTGAAACCACTCTCAACAAAACGAAGTCTCTGATTATCATGGAGGAAGAACGAAGATGGATAGTGGTACCATTCTCTACCAACGCAAACATTTTCAATCTCTTCAGAGGCTGAAGAAGCAGGAAGATGTCTGAAAACCGCAAGAGGAGAACTGTAATTTTGCACCAATGACACAATTCTCAGAACAGAAACTGCGGTAATAACGACGAAAACAATGAATTTAGACACCAAAGTGTAAGACTTGTTGACGAAGTTTGAATAACCGAGAATGTTGGTGAATTGGACAATTGTGAGAGATGCACCCAGTGTGATCAAGGGGTATATTGGGTACATGAATCTCTCTTCTTTGTGAGGTTGAGTCCAGAAAACTGCACACCAAACAAACATAGGCGCAAGCAGTGTTCTCAATTGCCAAAAGTCAAACTTTTTGAACGTTGAAGAAGTAAGGGTGATAAAACCAATAATTGCAAGAGGAAACGTCACATTGAAGTTAAGAAGCAAGTTATAGATGTAATAACTGAGTGGTTCTGTTCCGAAAATGTTAGGACCGGTGTCTGCCCCTGAATGAACAACGTTGTAAAGAATTATGTTGATTGATACAAAAGTTGGATTTCCGTAGAACAAATAGTCAGTTTGTGAGATCAACATGGAAATGGCAAAAACAGCCGAGAAACCAATGAGAAAATAGAATCCTAGCTGTTTGACGTTTTTACGTGCCATCATTGTCAAAGAAACGTATGCAACGAAAGGTGCTATCAAAACAAGAGAGAATGGCCATCCAAGAATGCCACCGATTGAAGTGGACACGATGACCAGGGTGAAATGACGTTGCACAGATTGCCATGATTCAGAATACATGTGATTCAGCAATTTCAAATTCTCGTCATTCTCGTGTTTTTTCTCCTTGACAAGAGTCTTGACCTTTTCATCGATATTTCTCTCGATTTTGAGATTGAAACGGTC
Source organism: Ogataea neopini (assembly GCA_030578575.1). Taxonomy (NCBI): domain Eukaryota; kingdom Fungi; phylum Ascomycota; class Pichiomycetes; order Pichiales; family Pichiaceae; genus Ogataea; species Ogataea neopini. The sequence goes on from JAJMSO010000018.1 coordinate 16,325, forward strand.
GTATTTGAGATAATTAATGGTAGCTGCTGTGGCAAACATCTGTAAAATCATACTGAAAGAGCTCGGTAGCAAGCTAATTGAGGCGTGAGACATTCCTGGGTTGACAATTTGAAGCACAAGAAACCAATTTGACACCTCTGGTGAAATGTATTTGAGGGCTCCAGCAAGATTGATTTCTGCAGTAATGGAAAATAGGGCAATCAATGCTCTAACGAGATAGAATTGAACGTATGGTGGGAGAGCAAAATCGGAGAAAAGAGCATTGATCAGTTTCAATGGGAACTTAAACAAAGTAAATGGTAACAAGTATGCCCAAGACCTGATTGAGTACTCAGGCGAGTATTCCCAAGTTTGTTTACCGAAGTAACGGGTTAAAAAGTTGAGTGGTTCCCAATAGTTAAATACTTCATCACAGTCAGCTATGATTCCGCAAAAAACGCTGTAGAACCTGCTACAAATTAGCAGGCCGAGTAGAAATGTGCTGGTCTTCAACACGCTCATTGGAGAGTGCGATTTGGAGAGTAGTTTCCGTTAAATCAGCGACAAAGAAAAGATTGTTATGATTCAACTTGAGGATGTTTTTTCTTCAAGGCAAAAAAAAAACAAACTGATATGAAAATATTGATATTTTGCTATTATCAAGAAATTCATCTATCTGGACAATAAAACGGAGTTTTTTAGCCGTTTCAAGAAATAAATTGCTCAAAATCGCTGGATTGCCTGTCCATCGTTTACGTGAATGTATTCATATGTGGAAACAGATAAAATAAATAAATAAATAAGTAATAAATAGTAGGTGACAGGTAGTAATAAATAATGGATGTGTAAATATGACGCATCACAATCAACCGAGAATTGATCAAACCATCCCAATCCAAGCCGTGGAAACCATGAGTGTACCCATACTTCATTTGTCAGTGTAACGGTCTTTGGAGTTAGCATTCCACAAGAAACCGTTGGAATCAAGCTGCTTACCCAAGAGAACAGTGTGTGGGGGAACAAAACGGTCCTTGTCGCTGTATGTAGACTTGACTTCCCACCATGGAACATCTTTCATCACTTCAGCCTCTCTGTTGTAGTGGCTCAAGGTTCTTCTGACAACGTCTCTATCCTGCTCGGCTTGCAGAACCGGAAGAAGATGAATTCTAGCCCATAGTTTTTCACGTGAAAGCTCCACCACCTCTCTGTTCCCCTCTGCAACTTTGTAAAATCCATAACTTGAAAGACCAATAAGCATTGCAAGCCAAACAGTTGGACGGAATCCTCTCGAAGGAAGGTTCCGTTTCCACTGGATCTTCTCGTATCCACCAACTGGTGGTAAGTCCTGGTGATGTGCCATGTTAAATTCGGAATTGAGTGAATCGAGTGTGTTTGTAATCAATCTGCTCTAATTTGTTTAGTTTGATTTTAATTGGGTGTTTTTTGGGGGGTTGAGAAAAAAAAGGCCTGTCTAGAAGGGTCAATTTCCCAACTGGGCGAGGTATTTTGCGTCACGTGAAAACATTAAGTCGATCGGCGCGTCGGATCTTGAGGGGCTTTTTTTTCCCGATCCTTGTCGTTTCTTTACACTCCGGTGGCCGATAAATGTTCAACTCCAGATTATCCAGATTTTACCGGCTTCATCAGATTTAAATATCAATAATTATTTCACTATGTCTACCAAAGTCAGCTCGAAAGAGCAAGTCGAGTCTATTCTCTCCAAATATGACAATTTCTTGTTTGATTGTGACGGAGTTTTGTGGCTCGGAGACCATCTCTTGCCAAAAGTGGTTGAAACTCTTAACCTTCTCAGACAATATGGAAAGAAAGTGATCTTTGTCACCAATAACTCCACGAAATCTCGTGTGGACTACGTGTCGAAATTTGAAAAGTTTGGTCTCAAAGTGACTCAAGATGAAATTTTCAGCAGTTCTTTTGCCACGGCTATTTACTTGGACAGCATTCTGAAGCTGCCAAAGGACAAGAAAGTGTGGGTCTTGGGCCAGTCTGGAATCCAAGATGAACTCCGCTTGGTTGGATACGAGACTCTTGGTGGTACTGATCCAAGACTCGATGCGCCACTCGATCTCAACGACGAATCGTCTCTTATTCACAACCTCGACTCAAAGGTCGGAGCCGTGGTCGTCGGTTTGGACCTCAAGTTGAACTACCACAGACTTGCAGTCACTCTTCAGTACCTTTTGAATCCTGAAATCCCATTTGTTGCCACCAACATTGACTCCACTTATCCTTCCAAGGGCTTCAAGCTGCCTGGAGCCGGCTCCTGTGTGGAGACGGTGGCTTGCGCTGCCGGACGTCAGCCTATTTCGAGCTGTGGTAAGCCAAATCTTGCCATGATGGATGCCATTGTCGAGAAACACAAGATCGACCGTTCCAGATCTATTATGATTGGAGACAGACTCAACACTGACATGAAGTTTGGTCGTGAAGGTGGTCTGGCCACCCTTTTAGTCCTCACGGGAATTGAGACTGTCGACAAGATCCACGCCCTTGATGCTGCTGAGCAGCCTACTTACTTTGCAGACAAGTTAGGTGATTTATACGAGCTTTTGCAATAGTTAGAGATAAAGAATAGAAGATAACTTTATTTATACACCTCGTGCATTTCGAAACGGCACTACAACTGTGATTTTATTGTTTCCTCAACCCAATCAACGTCTTTGAGATCAGGAAACTCGTTCACGACTCTCCAATCGCACTTTGTAGCATCAAATTCTCCAATGTCTTCCCTCCAACGCCAAAATTGTCTGGTTTCATCGTCCAAGGTGCCCTCTAATCTTGCAACAATGTATCTGCCAATGTTGGGCAAAAACTTGAACCCATGACCAGAGTCGCCTGTTGCAACATACAGCCCATCATAACCGGGAACCTTGTCAATAATAAAGTGTGAGTCCTGAGTATCTGCAATCCAACACGTTTTGCTGTCAATGAGCTCGTGATAGGCAAGCTCCGGACAGTATTTGCCAAGAATTTGTTTAGCTTCCCTGATGCATTTTCTTGGCATAGTGTCCGTAGGGTTCATGTTTTTATACCGCGGAAGCGAAATCTTGGATGTTCCGTTGTAGGGATTGGACACAAAATGTGAAGCTCCCGAGCCAGGAAGTGCAATTTTGAGCTTCCTTGTGAGGGGATCCGGTGGGAAGAAATAGCCCATTTCTGCATCAAATAAAATAGGCATGTCCTTGTAAAATTCGTATTCGTCTGTCGTCAGTTTGATGTGAGTCACAAACAGTCCCGTCGCAGCTTGCTGGTTCTTGAGATCTAAAATTGAAGCTGTGGCTGCTCCACATGCAACTAGAACGATATCAGCCGTTCTTTGGCATCCGTTCTCAGTCTTGACGTAAGTTTTACCTCCGACACAGCTCACGCCGGTTGCTTTCCCCGCGGATCCAAAGATGAACTCCACGCCAAGTGACTTACACTTTGTATAAACAGCAAAGGAAGCATCTGCAGCATGTGCCAACCCGGCTTCTGGATTATAGATCGAGCCAGTGGTATCGCTCACCGTGTTGAACGCCAACTGTTTGAATCTCTCTGCCAAAATCTCACCCCCCTTGAAATTTTCAATCTTGTACCCTTCACCAAGAAGGTTCAAATTGGCAATACCCTTTCTCTCAAATTCTTGTCGTCCAATGTGGTGAGCAGGTGTAATCATGATCCGGCCACACTCGTTGTATATACCGTTGAACAGAGGATCTGAGCGCCATTGCTTCACTGCCTCAATGCTCATGCGAGAGTATAGCAAGTCTGTATACTCGGTTCTAATGATCTTGTTATAGTCATTGGCAGCTGACCATTGTGATGGTGGCTCGTACGCATCGATGGCAGTCACGTTGTAACCTTTCAAAGCAAGCTCTCTGCACGTTGAGAGACCAAAAACTCCACAACCAACGACCAAAACTGTCTTACCCATTTTGATTGTCCAGGAAGATTGCAAGGTTCTTTGTAGTGTTGGGGTACAAGGAGGTCCATATATATTGTATATGAAGTTACTCAAACACTGTCAAGCTCTCCAGCAGCTCGATGCGCCGGCTGGCACTCAAGGCAGTTCGATGCGCCGTCGCAAACTACTTATCTAAAAAAAATTTCGAGGTTTGAACGTTTTTCTTATCGATGTCGTGTGATGCTCAATAATCTTATCGATTATTTTTTCTTTCCAAAACTGGAACCGAGAACTAAAAGTCAGCTAACTACAGGGTGCACAATATGATTGGAGAATAATCGGAGGGAATGCGAGTGATAAATAAGGGTTCTCCAGCGGTTTGTTCAAACTTTTCAGAAAGTCTGGCACATATATACATATATATGCTACTCTGTATCATCCATAAGGACCCTGTGATGATGTCTTTACACTACACTGTCCACAAACATAGCTCTGTAAGCACTTTCAACTCATCTAAAGCTGTGAAAACTCATGTAGTTTACTGAGTAGTATAATCTGTAGTGTGGTGTGGTACGAACTGATCAAATAGTGGATGATTTCTCAGACCCAAACAAGAAGTAAATCTCGTGATAGAAATAGCCTGCCCAAAATGGGATTGGGTTGTGTGTGAACTGAGGTGTGTTTCCTCATTATTGTCTTCCACATCAGAAGGTTCTTTGTCGAATTTCAGCCTTACACCTGCTCGCGGACTCATGCCTAGCCTTGCTCGTCATTTCGCCCGCTCACTCGTCATTCGTCGCTACTGACCCGATACAGAAATGCCAGATTGATATCAACTTTTCAGAAAGATAAAGTACTGTTCATGTATGATCCGTGTTCGGTGTTCCCTCAATTTCTGTCGATAGAAACAAGCATGATACGACAAAATAGAGCCTCGGAACCGAAGAAGCCGGGTTCCGTGCATGAAAATCTACGTGGAAGAAAAAAAACCAGAACAGGTTGTTTGGGGTGCAAAAAACGAAAAAAAAAATGTGACGAAGCCAAACCAAGTTGTGGACGTTGTACGAGACTCAAAAGGCCGTGTAGCTACACGTTGGTGATTTCGTGGCACCCAGAATGCCAACTGACGTTATCGAAGCCACATCTGATTGAATTCATGGAAAACCAAAGACTGCAGCCAAAAATTACACATCCATTCACGATAAATTTTTCATACAGAGAGATGATTCTTGAAAAGCAGTTTAGATACAGCGAAGAGCCAGGATTAGACATTGGGGAGGCTTTGCCAGACTTAAGAGAACCCGAGAGAACAGAAAGGTTGGTCAATGTAGTAGATGTCGAGAGTATTGTTTTGCAACATCCAGACACTTATATTGCACTCAAATCAAGCGAGAGCTTTCTTTTCCGTCACTATATCGATAATATAAGTCGAACCAAAACGTTCTCTGACTCCTATCACACATCAAACGAGTTTCAATACATTATTATACCAGGGTGTGATAGGTTTGTGGGGTTGTATCAGGCAGTTTTGACATTATCTGCGATTGATCTCATGAAAGAGGAATTGAAAAAACCCCTCGACGAATGCGATAGACTGCTCACTAACGTTTACTATTCTCTGTTTTTGCGCCACAAAAACGCTGCAATCAACCAACTACACGATATTCTTGACAACTTTGATCTCGGAGAAACAGACATTCTTGAAGAATTATTGGTAACTATTATGATACTATGTTCAGCTGAAATTACCGACCAAGGCTGCCCGAACTGGGTCAATCATCTCAAGGAAGGTTGCTTGATTTTGTCTGTGCTACCATACAGTCAAATCCTGGAATCGAGGATCCTATTGTTTGTATACCGTTACTTTTCATTGCGGTTTGTGTTCCTTATTTGCACACTGAAAAAGGAAAAACTCGATGAATTTTTGAAAAATTGTCCTTGGCCTGCCATTGATGCCTTCTTTGATACTGATGAGGTGGACGGTATGTTTGGTTGTTCACCTAGACTGTTGTATCTTGTTTATGAGCTTGCGATGCTCAATCACCTTCGAGACAATAACTCCATCGAGGAGCAATTACTTACGAAAAAATACCTAAACATATGGGCAAGTCTCAATTCTCAAAAACAGACTGTTTCAGGTGACTCAACTGAACTGGAAGTTTCTGCTTCTTCGTATCTCTTGGCTACCAAAGTGTATTTCTGTACTCTTTTGTGGGGTGGAAAACTCAAAGTTTACTCTCAAAAGGGTTTTGCAACCGTCTACCATAGTCTGCTACCAGAATTGATGGAAAGTCTATCGAAACTGAGTATGATGAAATCACAGATTTTATTCCCATTGTGGTGTTTATTTGTTCTGTCTTGTTGCAACGTGATCGGAGTCAATGGAGAAATAAACAGATTGCGTATTCTCGAGATGTTAGCACTGCTTGAGAAACGATGGCCACTCAGTTCAAGTGTTCAAGTCCAACGGGCAATAGAGACAATTTGGAAGGTGTATGACCTCACAATCGAGGATCCGATGAACTTTGTAAGAGGAAATAACTTCTTCAGAAGGTTTGATTGGAGGGACATTTTGAGCGCCGGAGGGTTCACGCTGGCGTTGATCTAGTGAACCAAATGGTGGGTCAACTAGAGGCAAACGAGGAGTGAAGCGGCTGACGGTAGCAGGGGGTAGCAGATGGTGGCTGATATCTCATTCTAATTTAACAATAAATACTCATGATGGTGAAGTATGGTGTATGCATGTTTGAATTCGCTTACTTCTCCTCCTCAGTGTGTGTCTCGTTGTAGCCGTTATAGGTAGGCAACATAATTTTGGTAGCAGGTAAAATCTCTTTGCTCGTTCATCAGAAATCGAAGAAATTGACTTACAATCAGTGGTAAAGGAGGACGATTATCTGGTCTGTTCGAAGGCAATACCGCCACTGCTGCCAGGATGTTTTGGGAAGCGCACTTAGTTGCCTTGAGACTGGTCCACTGATAAGATAAGAAAAAATCGCGGTATCTAACGAGCACAAATAATCTTGGAGAAACAGACACTTAGTGGCTCTGGTGGCATGAGAGTATATTCTGAAGTCCCGAGTGGGGTAAGGAGGGTCGGTAGGTATATTAAAAAGAAAACAGACTAGCCCAGCGGGACCCAGAGGGGCCCAACGGACCCAGGGGAATCAGCAGGTCATACCAGATTATTGCCACCATGTGCAGGTAGACAGGTCCAGAATAGAATTACTGAACGCAATCGATCTCATTGTACAGCCCTCTACATAAAAATGTTCTTCGGGGGATATGATCGCCCGTCTTCCCCGTTAACTTGCAAATTTCTCACTCACCACATGGTGTACCTAAGCATTTGAGATTATTTTTTTAGCTCTGTTTCACTGGCTGACACACAGGGTGATTATTTTAGTTGGATATGCACTACTCTCCAGTATGCAACCAAACTTGATTAATCAGCAAATGAAATCTGACTAGCAGCCAAAAAGTTCAAACCAAATACTGGTTTCTAGAACTTGTAGAACTCGAAGCCCACCATGCGTACGCTAGCTTCGCTCGTCATCCCCAGGCCCACATTTGTGAGGTCTGACTCCATGCTCGGCGGGACCGATCTCACCATTCCCCGGTTCAAATTACGGCGCGACGCATCCTGTCGGTGAGTTTCTCGTAGATGATCTGCACGACATTGGGGCCCTTCTACAGCCTCGAAAATTATCCCTTCGCGGATGCCACTGTAACGAGATCCTAAACTATACAAGCATTACTATTACCCGCTTCTTGGTGCCAAACCGAAGACTTCTTTCAGAGATCGGTTATTTGGTGGATAAATCTGGCCCCAGCCAGCCCGGCCTGGATCCAAACATTAAAATTAGCATTATTGTTAATAGCCCACGATCGACGTGGTTCTGTAGACCAAACTCTTTTTCTCGCAGATCTTCATTTCTTCGATGACGTTGTTAGCCAGCCCCAAATGACAACTTTTTTTTATGTGGCACGTGACTAATTCCATGTGAATTTTAGGGCACCTTCCTTTGTGTTTTTTTTAGCAAATTTTCAAAACGCCCTAGCCACTTTACAAACTATCAAATATTTAGTCCTCCCTCACACAGAATAAGATAGCTGCTGGACAGGCCTAACCCCGTGATCACTACAACTATTCTGCACCAGGTGTCAAAGCAGGTTGGTTTTTCTGGAATCACTGGACCCATTTAAACCTAAGTACAACAAAATTTCAAATACAGCAAAATGTCGGTGACCCAGAAAGAACTCGAACTTTCAGAATTGATCAACTGGACAATTTTCCAGGAATTGCTGCTCATGGATGAAGATGAGGAAGGCTTTGCCTTGTCCGTTGTCCAAACTTTCGTGGATCAAGCAAAAGAAACCTTTGAGAAAATTTCAAAATTGCTCGACCTTGAAGAACCAACAGAAGATGACCTCAAAGAGCTTTCATCTCTCGGGCATTATCTCAAAGGCTCGGCTGCCGCATTAGGATTACAAAATGTGCAACAGGAGTGCGAAAGAATACAAAATTACGGTAATAAGATCAACTTCGACGATTTCGAAAAAGCATCAAACGCTAAAACTGTTAAAGATTGGATTGGTTGTATCCGCGAAGCGCTTAATAACGCTTTAGAATGCTACGAAGAGAGCAAGAGTCTGCTGGCCGACTATTTCGACACAAAATTGTGAAAATCTTCTGCAACAAAATAAAACCTATTGCCTCAAACATATTGATACCTGCATGGCTTGATGTCTGCCTGTTCATTCTTCCTTGACTCCTCACGCCACTCAGTTTGGTATAAAGAAGATGATGTTTTTGTATCTTTGTGGATTTCGTGTGGTGTTTTTCTCTCTGCTTTGGCTTTCAACACCTTGTGCTTGAGGTTCAACGGTCTACGTTTTTCTCCATGTGTACAGTATTAATATATTTTCACGTAAGACATACACATAATCGTCGTTCTATTCGCCTAACGCGGCTCTTTCCGTTCGTCCTTACTATTCCTCCTTAACTTGTTCTTCTTCGTTGCCCTTGAAATTGTTCTCTATCACCGAATAGCAGAGAATAAGGCCTACCGAGACCAGGCCAAATGTGATGGCAATGTAATTGAGTTGGGAGTCTGTGATCATTGTGAGTGTGTTGGTTTATGATCTTGATGTTGGCAACAGGATGGACACGTTAAAGCTGATGTAGAGCGAACGAAATATTGATGAAAAAAATATTTGGAAAACATGTCTAAATATTGCTTACCTAAGGTGATTGTCAGCATCGAATTATTATATTTTTTTTGCTGTTCTGCTGCGGCACCCCCGGTACCCCGATTCCGCTTATTTTTGCCCACATTGGTTTTCCATCCCACGCTTTCCCACGACGCGTCGAACACTCGCCAGGTGACCCCGCGCTTTGCTTCCCCACCCTCGGTTAACAGTTTTTCTTCACTTTTTCAACGCTCTGTTCTGGTCCCTTTCTCGGAAATGCTTTATATTTAAAGAGCACATTATTCGATGCTAAAAAGCACTTTTAGAGCTTTTCAGAGACTTACTTTACTAAATCGCGGTATCTCAACAACACAATCCTCCGCAATGTCTGATTCAAGAAAGCTCACTTTTATTCCTGGCCCAATCGAGTTCAGTGATGGCGTTTTGTCCGCTATGTCAACTCCATCCCAGTCACACACTTCTCCTGAATTTGTGGCTGTGTTCCAAGAGGCTCTGAAGAACACTCGTAAACTCTTCAAGTCCACAGATCCAGAAGCACAAGGAATTGTTCTTTCCGGATCAGGAACTCTCGGTTGGGATATAACCGGTGCCAACTTCTTAGAGAAATCAGAAAAGGCATTGGTGGTTTCGACCGGATTTTTCTCTGAGCATTTCAAGGAAGCCCTCGACGTTTACTGTGATAATGTCGATATTATCCAACAAAAAAACTTCGGTGATGCCGTCGAACTTTCTGCAGTTGAGGAAGCTCTGACTAAAGCAAAGCAATCCGGTTCTCCATACAATCTTATAACTATCACCCAAACCGATACTTCCTCGGGAGTTCTTTCCGACGTCAAGGCCATTTCCGGTGCAGTTAAAAAAATCTCGCCGGAAACTCTTATCGTTGTTGATGCTGTCTGTGCTACTGCTTGTGAACAGCTCGAATTCGATGCTTGGGGCATTGATTATGTTTTGACTGCTTCCCAGAAGGCTGTTGGTGTTCCTTCCGGTTTGTCTATCTCTTTTGCTTCCAAGAGAGCTTTGGAGAAGGCTCTTTCCAAGCAGAAGCCAACTTCTTACTACTCATCGCTCAAGAAATGGCTTCCAATCATGAAAGCTTACGAGACTGGTTCAGGTGCTTACTTCGCTACCCCAGCAATTCAATTGGTGCATGCTTACAATGTGGCTCTTAAGGAAATCTTGGCCCGTGGTGTTGATGCTACTGTGGAGGCACATGCTGCTGCATCTAACGAATTTAAGGACAAGATCGAGTCTTTGGGTTTCAAGCTTGTTCCAACTTCAAGAGATGTTGCTGCTCACGGTCTCTCTGTGATCTACTTCCCTACCGGTTTGGACGGTCCAAAGTTTTTGAGTAAGATTAGAGATAGCGGTTTCACTTTAGCAACTGGTATTTATGGTGATTACAAGACCAAGTATTTCAGAGTTGGCCACATGGGTGTCAGTGCCGTTGGTGCCAGAAAACAAGAACTCGACGAATGTTTTGCTGCTATTAAGAAGGCTTTGGAGTAGTTGTTCAATCCGTTTCTAGTCAAATCGAAATGCATTTCCGTTTATGTGATATGAAATCGTTTTTGTGGGGTAAGCCCCATTTCCGATATCCGGTAAAACTTTTAATCAAATCGTAAAAAACGGCACCCCCTCTTTCCATGCAAAGAGGGAACCATTATGACACACAGGTTGTTGCGACTCAATTACAAAAATAGTATAAATTGACGATGTTTTCTCCACTTTTTTGATAAACGTTTGCCCAATAATTTGATCAAAATTTGTAAACAAAATGTGGTTCTCGAAATTAATTGAATGACCAACTCACAATTCGCTCATGACTTGTTCATTTCTCACCCACAATCTCTACTTTCATAATCAATCGCTTAAGAATGATCCATGACTGCGTGACTCTTCGCCTTGTCATCCAGATAAACAATAAATCAAATTCTTGAACTAACTACATCAATTAACAAATTAGATCACCGCAACAGCGCAGGCTCAGTCGACCTCTCGGCTTGTCTATGTTGTTCAAACGGAAAGTGGGAATTGACCAGCCCAAGCAGCAATTTCCTTCTTAAGCTCAGTGAGCTCATCAGAACCGTCGGCGATGGTCTTCTTGAAATCCTTAAGCTTGTTAGCCTCAATTGGAAGCGAAGATTGCACTTGCTTGGCAATTTGAACGGCTCTGTCAATGTATTCAACAATCTTAATGAAGTCTTCTTCAGAAGCACCTCTGGTGGTCATAGCTGGAGCACCAATTCTGACACCACCTGGGACAAGAGCAGACTTGTCACCTGGAATAGAATTCTTGTTAAGAGCAATGTTGATGTTTTCACAGACAGTCTCAATTCTGGCACCGTCAATACCCTTGTCTCTCAAGTTAACGAGAACCATGTGAGAATCAGTACCGTCGGAAACAAGCTTGTAACCACGCTTGGTGAACTCGGATTCGAGAGTCTTTGCGTTCTTGAGAACTTGTTGTTGATATTCCTTGAATTCTGGGGTAGCAGCTTGCTTCAAAGCAGTAGCAAGTGCAGCAATGGTGTGGTTGTGTGGACCACCTTGGTGACCTGGGAAAACAGAGAAGTTGATTGGGTTTTCAAGGTCGTAGTAGATCTCCTTACCAGTCTTTGGGTTAACGGAACGAACACCCTTTCTGAAGAAAATCATAGCACCTCTTGGACCTCTGAGCGACTTGTGGGTAGTGGTGGTAACAATATCAGCGTATTCGAATGGTGATGGGATGACACCAGCGGCAATCAAACCAGAAATGTGAGCCATGTCGACAACAAGATAAGCACCAACTTTATCAGCGATTTCTCTCATACGCTTGTAGTCAATGAGACGGCAGTAAGCGGAGGTACCGGCGACGAGAACCTTTGGACGGTACAAGACAGCGGTCTTTTCGAGCATATCATAGTCAATGATACCGGTTTCAAGGTCGACACGGTAAGGCATGGTTTCAAAGTAAGTGGAAACAGCAGAAATCTTACGGGTGTCAGTTTGATAACCGTGAGAAAGGTGACCACCATGTGGCAAATCAAGACCCATAAGTCTGTCATGTGGCTTCATGATAGCTTGGTAAACTTGCAAGTTAGCTGGAGAACCAGAGAGGGTTTGGACGTTAACACCCCACTTTTCTGGGTCAACATTGAATGCCTTGAGAGCTCTTGCTTGACACAAAAGTTCCATTCTGTCAATGTGTTCATTACCACCGTAGTATCTAGCACCTGGGTAACCTTCAGAGTACTTGTTACACATTGGGGTTCCAAGGGCATCAAAGACGGAAGTAGAGGTGAAATTCTCGGAAGCGATCAACACGATGGAGTGTCTTTGTCTTTCGATCTCATCTTGAATGATAGAGGCAACTTCTGGATCAGTATCCTTAAGATGGCCTTCCACCATGTGCTTGTGGGATTCAGAGAGAGCGTAATGAGACATTTTTGTGTGAAGTGTGAATTTGTGTCTTAAAGAGAGTACGAAGACCTGAAAAAAATTCAATTGAATTAAAATTACAATTGGGTATTTATATATGCTTGAGTTTAATTTTCACAGAAGTCCAAGTTAATTTAAATAATTTTATGAAAAATCAAGATCAATTAATTAAGAAATGAGTAACGAGGTAAAAAAAAAATTAGGGTCATGTGACGATTACGTAATCCCTGACTTTTCTGGTTGTCAAGCCATGTGGTCGAGGTTGACTGGATCTAATTTATTATTACCTGCATGGTTTACAATTTTACAGATACCGAAGTACGAAGAACACTCCAGTATCTCGTTTGTTGTTGCACAGATCAATATATTGACGTTAATGAACAGTATATCACGTAGATAAAATGTAAAGAATTATCCACCCTAATATATTATTAGTATTAGCTTCAATAGCCTGTGAAGTACAAAAAACACTCCACAAACCAAGTAAAACGGCTGGACCCACTGTCTTTAACGGTAAGATTTTTGGAATCTAGCTCTAGCACCACGACCACCGAACTTCTTTGGCTCCATTCTTCTTGAGTCAGCAATCAACAAGGTTCTGTCGTAAGAAGCGAAGATCTTCTTGAGTTCGTTCTTAGAAGACTCGTCAACGTATTTAGCAGTGTAAGCAATGACACCCTTAGCAATGGCTTGTCTGATAGCGTAAACTTGGGAAACGTGACCACCACCGGTGACCTTGATTCTGATGTCCAAACCGGCAAACTTGTCAAGACCAACCAAGAGCAATGGCTCGTAAACTTTGTGTCTAAGGATTTCTGGTTGAACCAAAGTGATTGGGGTACCGTTGACCTTGATGAGGCCCTTACCAGCCTTCACGTGAGCGACGGCGGTGGCGTTCTTCTTCTTACCAAAAGTCTAGAGGAGAAAATGTTAGTATAACAGTTGGGATGGAAAATGAGCTATAACCACATGCAGAGAGAGTTTAAAGAATGGAAAACAACTATTTCGAGGTATTGTTATTTGGAAATGAGTTTTACTCCAGTTTTGGGACTGATAAATGTTGCTTCTGAATAGCTCTTGTAATGAAGGTTGGATGTTGTATCTCTCTTTCTCTCCGAATATTGGATGTTCCCTATGCTCTCTGCATTATGTGGGGTTGCACTGCGTGCTGCTTGTACATACTTGAACAGATTGTGCAGACATCTTGATTGCTATACTTGTGTATATGAAGCTTCACTGTACTGAGTAATGGTGAGCTCTTGAAGTAGTTGTAAATTTTTGAAATATTCTTTGCACACTACAAAGATTCCAAAGATCGCGAAGTCCCCGTGAAAATTTTTGCCAGCGGGGGCAGTAAAGACAGGGAGGAAGTTCTGGTGAGGCAGGTTACGCGCGGGCCGCGCCCATGAGAATTTCCCGCGAGAGTTGTTCAGAGTTCCGGGAGCTTGAAATTTTTCAACTCATATACACCTCGCACCTGATTTATTAAAGTTGTGACTGTGTTTTTTGTGTGTTTGCGCGCGTAAATCTGAGCACTAACCAGGGGGGTCGCGAATTTTCAGGCCTGGTACACCAGGCGCGAACAGGCCACAGTTTTTTTTCACACCGGGGAATTTTTCATGGCAGGCTTCACACTGCCTGGCTCGCCTGTGAAATTTTTTCTAAAATTTTGTACGAACATTGTAGGTGCGATTTAATTGAAAACTCTTTCATTTTTTTAATACCAATCTATCATCAATAGAGGCTCTAAGGGTATCGGAAGAGTACTGTTAATATATCGAAATGGGTATGTACATAAGACATTAGAAACACATGAAGACCATTATACTAACGAATTAATCACAGCTATCGCAAAGAACCTTCCAATCTTAAAGAACCACTTCAGAAAGCACTGGCAAGAAAGAGTCAGAGTCCACTTGGACCAAGCTGGTAAGAAGGTTTCCAGAAGACAAGCTAGACAAAAGAAGTCTGAGAGAGTGGCCCCAAAGCCAATCGACTCCCTTAGACCAACCGTCAGATGCCCAACCATCAAATACAACAGAAAAGTCAGAGAAGGTAAGGGTTTCTCTCTCGCTGAGTTGAAGGCTGCTAAGCTTTCTCCAAAGTACGCTAGAACCGTTGGTATTGCTGTTGACCACAGAAGAGTCAACAGATCCACCGAGACTTTCGAGACCAACGTTGCCAAGTTGGAGAAGTACAAGCAATCCCTCATTGTCTTCGACAAGGCTACCAAGCCATCTGGTGAGCAAATCTCTGTTGCTTCTGCTTTCCCAGTTGTCCAACCAGCTACTGATGTTGAGGCTAGAGCCGTTGTTGTTCCAGAGCAAACCGCTTACAGAACCTTGAGACTCGCTAGATCTGAGAAGAAGTACAAGGGTATCAGAGAGAAGAGAGCCAGAGAAAAGGCTGAAGCTGAGGCTGAGAAGAAGAAATAAGTTAGCCTGTAGTGTTACTATGATTTATATCTTCTGTTAATTTAGGTATTGCCAAGGACGTGCAACGATGACAGAATGATGAGCAATGCGACTCATTCGACTCGTTGCGATAAGTAAATCTAAATTTGAGTAAACAACGAACGGCTAGTCATCTTCCATATATAATGGCGGAGCTGGTCTTTGACTGGCATATCGTCGTAGCCAAGGAAGTGATACCACAGTTGTCATTTACTTACCTCATGCTGACAAACTGCACATATAGCTGTATCTGGAGATCGATCCACTCTCGGCCCAGCTACGTGCTACGTGCCGTTTTTGAATACTATTTTATCCACTACTCACTGAATGGCTGATTAGATGACTTGCTAAATGGCTCACTTCAATAGTCATTTGCTTGTCATCTTCCATTCGTTCATTGAATAAATCAATATATTAGTACTATATGGTCATAAAACCCACATCTAAAGATTATTCAAAAGTAACCGATCCGAAATTCTTGTTTCATAACGCTTAGTCAAACAAACCGAATCCCATGTCGTCGTCTTCTTCTTCTTCAGCTTCGGATTCCTTCTCCTCCTCAGCAGCGGCTTCAGCACCGGCAGCAGCACCGGCAGCAGCACCTGGAGCAGCAGCAGCAGCTGGGGCAGCAGCGAAGTTAACCAACAACTTGGAGATGTCTTGGCCAGCGAGAGCCTTGGCGTAAATACCAGCCCAGATGTTGTCAATCTCAATCTTAGCACCAGAGGTGAGCTTCAAGAGGTTTTCTGGAGTGATTTCCAACTCGGCGTCCGAGAGGATCAAAGCAGCGTAAGAGAGAGCAGATTCGGTAGACATTGTTGTATTGGAATAATCAATTTAAGCTGTTATTGCAGACTATTTCCTTGACCAAATTGGTATAGGTAATCAAGTGTTGAAGTAGTTTTAGCGATGATTATTTTTCACAGGTTCCAAGGGTTTAGTTCTTCGCTGGAAAATTTTTTGAGGGCCAAAATATTAATCACGTGATAAACTAAGAATATTCAAACCCTGAATACTTTGGCAGTGCAGTTGGTGTGAGTGTGGTTCGAGGGATGAAAATGAAGGAGTTGCAACAGCCTAATGTGTCGTGAGTCGAGCTGACAACGAGCAACATTAAGCAGTTTGTTTCTCATTTTCGGTTGTCACAAATTACCTATTAGATTTAAACTAATACTGGTACTTCGCAGATGGTTAGTTGTGGCAACATTCACCTAAACCCCTAAGAAGATCGTGCTACCATTTTTTTCATGAAATTCCTAATCACACAATGTAAATCAAGTAAAGTCATTTGACCCTGACAATGAATGAGTCCAGTCCACTACACCTGGTTAAGCGAGAATGCTTCTCGCGTTGGATGTTCAAGCTTCGACCAAATTTTACGATATGTGGTCAGCCAGCCTGAGCTGTCCAATTTTAACTACCTGTTTTTTAAAAAATTCTTCGATTCTGGCATTATATCCCTTTTTTATACACTTTAACTAGTCCCAACTAGTTATTAACTCAATCATGATAATTTCACAAAGACTGATGTTACACCGTGTTTTTTGAGTGTACTGAACTTAAATTAATAATGGTAGCATTAGAACGACCCAACTACCTCTTAACCTCACAGCATCATCTTCAGCAGTGCTAACGCTCAATGCGGTAGATCCACCAGCCAATGTGGTACTAATGGTTGTGAATCCTGCAGGTTCATAAGTCAGAGTAGTTGTTAACACCGTACCATTAGTACATGAGATCACTGAAGTAGTTGTCAACTCAGTAGTGATAGCCTTTGACAGAACCGAACCAGAGGTGGTGACATCCGCATCATTAGTAGATGAAATGTAGGTGAGAGCGGAATTAGAAACAATAGAAGTGGAAGCGCTCGAAGTACCGCTTAATGTAGAGCCAGAACGAACATTTGAGACAGTGGATCTCGAAGCATCTGAGGTAGCAGAACTTGAAGCAAGGGAAATAGCTGAGTTCTTAGACGATGATGTGGTCGAAATAGCAAAACTCGAGTAAGCACCCGTTGGAGCTGACAAAGTAGAAGCGGTGGTGGCTGCCGACTTAGAGAGTTTAGTAGCCGAACTGAATCCTGTCGAAGTTGAGGAGACAGAAGATGAACTTGAAGAGGAAGTTGCGTTTGAACTTGGTAAAGAAACCTCAAAAACTAAGGCTTGATTATCTAGATTGTAACCTGACTCATCAGCATAAGGATAAGTTCCGAAACCCATGAAACCGTTTTGAGTAATGAAATCATCGTCAGAAACAGTTAATAGATAATATCTATCAGTCTCGCCGTCAACAGGAATCAAAGTGATTCCTTCCCACTTTTCGTTCAACAACATTGAATCATCTTCCCCACCATTATGCAAACCAAACTTTTCCAACTCAGTCTCGTTGTTGTAATTCAAGAAGGAATAGTAGGTAGCGGTGGTGATACCATCTATTAAATTACCCTTTTTGGAGGCAATTTTGTCTCCTTCACCATCATAAAGACCAACAATGTTGGTAGCATTGGCAATAGAATACAAGTCAGCGTGACGATAAATAGACGTTGTGTTATCACAAGTCCTTCCTCTGTTGCTATCACGAGCCAGAACCAAAAACAGGTCATCTTTGACATATACAAGCTCAGATTGTGCAGCAGTTCTTGGATTTTTATCTTCATCGTAATCTGGGTTTTCATAAGTTGGAAGTTTCAAAACGTATTCTGCAATCAAATTGGGCTCAGATCCGGTCAGATCATATTTAACTAGACGAACATAAGAATTTGTGTATTTCTTTGAGCCACCTTCTTGCATATTTGCCGATTGTGAAAGAGCAAACAAGTACTTCCCATCAGGCGACAAAGTCCCACCTTCAAATCCTTGGTTATTTGCACGTCCACTGTCAGGATCACCAGTATCATAAGAAGCGTAAATTGGGGGAGAGTTTGCTGAGAATGACACTACTCTGTCTCTGTAAGGCAAAAATGCATTTGGGGGCAGGACAAAATCAACCAGAATACCTGATGAATTGAATTTGTACATACCTGGACCATATTCGTCAGTGATCCAGAAACCTTTGGAAATATCTCCTTCAACCAAATTCAATGATTCAGGATCGAGACAAACTCTTGTCGTAGTTTCGTTTTGATTTCCACGTCCATATCCGTCGCCTGCGTATTTGCTTGCGGGAAGAGTGTAACCATTTTGTTTGATTGTAGTATTACAATCTAATCCTGTCATGTAATCACCATTGAAATCACGCAATAAGATCGAATCCGAATAATCCCAGACTAGATTAGCACTGTCAGAGGAGTCTTTCGGAGTGAACTCCACTGAGAACTCGTGAATCCTCGGAACATAATTTAAAGTTCCGTTTGTGTTCCAACCTCTGTCAGGTAAGTTGTAAGTGACAAAGGAATATTTTCCGTCGACAACGTTAACAGAGTCTTTTTGCAAAGAAATCGAGGAACCAAAGGAAATTGTATCATTGTACCTGTCAGTATAGTCTCCTGCAAGAAACCCATAACCTTTTAATCCATAGTTGATGTAAAGTTCACCATCAACCTCAGCAATGTCGGATCCAAGACTACTTTGGAAAAGATAAGATGTAGCTAAAACGAATGAAGATGCAGTAACACGCATTTTTTTCCCTGATAATGATACTCAGCATTTGACCGATTACATTCATGGAGAAGACCATTCCATTTATAATACGGAGAAGGTGAACCAGCCGGCTGGTTTTAATAGCATCACAATGGCCCATGTGGGCCCAGCTGGGTTTCTTAAATCCGGATTTGGTTCGTTACTATGACTACCGATCTGGTATCTGGAGTATTTAGCCGCACTTACATGAGTTTATTGGGCCCTTTTTTACCCCGGAGCCACACGTGGGAATTCTCCACGTGGAAATAGACGTTTTGGGATAAGCGACATGTGACAAATAAACGAAATCAGGATAATGGCCGACCAATGAATACATCGCTCAACTCCTTGTTGACTGTCTTCAACAATCGTATTACTAATCACTAGAAAGGATATAGTTTGTTTCTATATGAATTTATTTCCACAAGTAGTATTCACAATTTTTTTCACATCTTCGATTTTCACATGGTGTAACATGATGATATCAGTAATTAGCAATTTGCTCATTGATGAATCATTCATCTAGCCCTGTCATTTACTCATAACTCCAAATAACTCATATGTCTCTTCTTTTCAGGCTTTGTGCAAACCCAAGTAGAGGCATACATATTAATTCGATCAATAGATTCACCTGGAAGCCTCACTGCAGCCGCCTTACAGATATAACCATGTTTTTCAAAATTGTCGATGTACCATGGAGATTTGGAGGCTGACCGTAACAAAACTCTGCCACCTGGTGCTAGCGCTCCATCTAATGCAGCAATTTCGTTATCGGCATCCGTTCCATCAGTATCAAACCAGTCCATATGATCCATGATAACAGCCACCGAGAGTGAGTTTTTGGAAAGACGTGCAAATACATCATTCAAAGTGTCTGTGTGTAAACGAATGTTGTCTAGAGGTGAGTTCTTGCCAGAGAAGACTTTGTAAACCGAACTTTTCAAATAATCTGGGCAGTTATTCTCTGAATAACGACCCATAAGAGTCAAATAATAGAAATAATTATCTGTGGAAATCAATGAACGTGAGATTATTGGATCTAAAGTATCTGCAACATATTGGAGAACTGAAGGTCCCATCATGGCAGCTTGATTTGCTGGAACTCCCAATGCTTTCCATAAGAAAATTGGATTTCCAATGATGAGCTTTGAAACAAGTGGATTGAATAATGTTGGTTTGATTTTCTCATCCCAGATCTTTTTTTGTTCTTCAATTGTGGTTGCTTTACACATTTCTTCAATATCATCGGTGACTCCGCAAATAGTGAAAACATATCTGGCTAAACGGAGTGCCCATTTAGAAAAACCTGTATCATAAAGACCTCTTGAATCAACATCAAAGGTTTTCTCTCCAACACTGTACCAGTATTGGAAAGCATGAGATGACATATGCTTAGATAATTTTGAGACTAATAGTTCTTTGAAGCCTTCAATCTTACCCAAACCGAAAAGTTTCCAAACTTCTTCACGTTTCAAAGATTTCAATGCAGAAAGTTTGAGTTCCATCAAATGACCTTGACATGGATTCAAATCAACTCCATGAATACGACGCGGTGGATCAGGTAAAGCAGCATATGCAAGAATGTTATCTCCGGCAGATGTAATTGCTAAAACAGTATCTTTACTTGAAAGATTCAAGATCTGAGCATCCTCACGCGGATCCTCCCAAGTGAAAGCATATATGTATTGATTACCAAATTGACGATATTCGGGACGCAGTTCATGATAATAAACCCTATATGCATCATTTTGATAATAAATTGATGGATATGGAAGGTTTTTCTTTTGACAAGTGATTGCAGCAATGTGCCCTTTACTCTCAACCAAATTCATATCTTGTTGAGTCTGTGTTGGAGCCAAATAAGGAGATTCAGTTGCAAGAGCATTGACTTTATGTAATAAAGCAGGTGATCTATCTTTGTCACATCCAAGCCAAATATAATAAGGAATTTTGCCTAGTGTTTTGTTTGATAAATTAAGAGATTTGAGAGTACCGAAGCGATATTCCAAATAATCCCTTCTTGCTGGGTCAAGAAATACACGGTCTGCTTCGAACCAGACTCTCCAAAATGTACGAAAAATCCATGGGATGTGTCTATCCTTTAGTCCACCAACGGTTTCAACACGACCAAGCGATGTCACTTCAGACTGGACACCAAAATCAACACAACAAATAACACCATTTTTGTCTAATAAATTTGCGACATGATCAATTGTTGAATGGAAAGTTGGGATCATTGAAAGTGAATAAGAAAATGTAACAAGATCCGCTGATTCGTATGGTATTTCGAACGTACAAGCATCTGCCAGCAGACAGTGAACGTTGTTCCAGCCGTTGGCTTTAAATCTATTCTCCGCAACTTGAAGCAATGAAGGAGATAAATCAACGACATAAACTGCTTTGAAATTCTTCAAGCCATAAATTGAATTCATTTGTTCAACATTCCAACCTGTTCCACCACCAACATCAACCCACACAAGGTTACGACGCTTTTGGAGATGTGCTGCTGCCAATTTTAACGATGTTTCACGGCCTTGAAGTAATGTTTTACGAGTTTTATCGTAAATTTTTGCTTGAGCAGCATAAAAAGATTCAAGGGCATCTTGCTGAGCTGGTGATGCTGATTTGAATGGTTTAATAAAACAATGATAAGCAAATTGAAGCAGAGTTTTGACGCTCGAAATTGGTGTTGAAGAGTTGTCTGAACGATAGAGTGAGAAAATAAATCCTGCTACCAAACAGAAAGTAACTGTTAGAGAGACCCAGTCTCCAGTGAAGTTCTCAATGGGAAGAGCACTAGTCATCTTTGAAAGTGAATGGTTATCTAAATGCTATGAGTAACCAAAAAGTCCACAATACTTAAAGTTCGGATTTTTGTTAGCTTTTATGTTGCTACCATTTTACGAAACAGTCACTAAATTTGTTAATCTGTAAGATCATTGTTGTTGGCCCAGATTGAGAGTTACACAACTGGTAGTGACATGTGAAAATGAGCGTTCCACATGCGATCGACGCGTAACTGAATTGAAGCAGATGCATTTTGTTAGTCACTTTTGCTTTGTTTTACACCCCACATGGCGATTTTAAAAAATTGATGACATAAGCGGGTTAATTTATTTCAAGAAAACGTGGGAGCCAACAAAAATGATAATATTTTAGATTGAGATTGGGGAGATCAACGAGTCGACAAGCGCACGAGAAGCAAATCACAGACAAACAACGAAGCGATCCAAGTCGTGTGTAGGTATCAGATTGTGTAAATGAGGCGAGATAATGTTAACGGCTCTATAGCTCGCTGAATATATTTTACGTCTTAACTCAATCTTAGACTCATTGCCTCAAAAAAGCGGAAGAACTACACTGCATAGTGAACAAAGGGTAAACAAGGGGCGAGAAACGGTTGACAAGGTGGGATTGTTGGGAATTGTGGGGAGGGATAATCAGAACCAATGAAACGCAGACGCGTTTTGCAGCTTTGAAGGCACTCCACGGGTTGGGTCGTCGGCTGATATAATCACTATCAACCCATATAGGCCAATGTCTCGACAATCAAATAAGCGATGGCCGACTCATAAGTAATTGAGAAGATCATTGCAGGGTAAGGTCTACTTTTATCACATGTCAAATTGCACGTGATATTTCCAGATCTGATCTGAATTATTTTTCCAGATTTTCTCTACATGCATTATACGGCCCACATTTCTGCCTGGTTGTGAGCCCATAGATCCAAGGCCTATTCGAGCCTTGGGGACGAGCTGTTCTTCAACATCTCATACTTCTTGACTGCTTCACTTTTCAGAAAAGATGTCATCGCAGGGTTGTAGTGAAGCAAAACCAATCAGCGGATAGCGTGGTCGTAGCATGCCAAGAACTTACTCAACGTCTCGCTTGTAGACTCAATTCAGCGATCGCTCGAGTCAAGAATTCTCGCTTCGGATGTCGGTAATCACCCCGTTTGTCCCGTAGCATTATACTTCATCGTTCGCTTGCCGGTCACCTCGGTCGCCCCTCGCCGTTTTTTTCCCTTATCACCTTTCCCAATTAGGCAATCCGCAAAAGAACTCCCGAGAGCTATAAAAATACAACGGTAATCGTTTTTTTTTTTGAACCCCAACTACGAATCATCTTCCGTCAGTAACTTCTCTCTCCAGATGTCATCGCAAACTCCTGTGAAAACTACCAAGGGCCTTCCAAAGCCAAAGGCTTCATACTTCCCAACGTCTGAAGACTCTCCACTGGTTACAAATCGTTCTCTTTATGACGGAATCGCTGCTACTCACGATGCTGGTAAAAGAGAACTTGTCGAATCGTTAACGGTTCCAATCCGTTCAGGTCGTGCTTGGAAGGTTCCAAAGGGACATGTTTGCCGTATTGTGGCTGTCGAAGGTCCACAAGTCGGTGATCTCAACATTTGGAACGCTAACAACCCAAGAGAACGTTTCTGGGCTGCAAGAACTCGTCAACTGCAGTCTGCTCACGTTTCCGTTTACGACCGTTTGTGGTCGAATCTTCCATTTTTGCGTCCTTTGGCCACTATCACTGCTGACTCTCTGAAAGATTACGGCCAAGACGAGTGGGGTGGACGTCCACACGATCTGTTGGGAACACGTTGTGACCCATACGTTGATCAAATGCTTTCTGGAGAAGAAAATGATTTCCACTGCCACTCAAACTTGGTTCGTGCAGTCCTTCCACACGGGTTGACCGAATTTGATGTTCATGACGTTTTGAACGTTTTCCAGCTAACTGGTCTCAACGAACACGATCAATACTTCATGGAGACTTGTCCAGCCAAGAAGGGAGATTACTTTGAGTTTTTCGCAGAAACTGATCTGCTCTGTGCCCTTTCTGCTTGCCCAGGTGGTGATCTTTCCCTGTGGGACTGGGGTGAAGGTGATGATGCTACCGGTGTTGACATGACTTCTTGTTGCCGTCCACTCGGTGTTGAGGTGTACAAGATCACTGATGAGACGGTTTTGGAAGGTTGGACTGAACCTCAACCTGTGAAGTACAAGGGATTGCACGGTTTGAAGATGCCATAAGTTTGAAGTTGCAATCAGATTTTCTGGAGTATAGGTAATGAAAAATGATTGTAAGTCTTGTAAAGAAGGAACAAAGCGGATTATTCAGAAAGATAATTGCCTCCACTCGTTAGGTGGTCCGATTACATTTGGCTTTACCCATAAAATCGACGCGTCGGTCGGCGCGATAAATGGTTTTTTACTTTCTTAAATCTTACTCAGCTTCAAATCACTACATTAATAAATAGAGTTAATCTCCACAAATCACGATCTTCAGCTAGTCAATTATCACCAAAACTTGTTCAGTCACAAATTCGTTACTTAGGAGATAACCAAGAGTCTAGACTCCAAATTTTTTATCCTGTTGACCACTACAGTCATCCCAGTTTCCTCTCTTCTGTTATCGCCAATGACGGATGCTTCCGCCATCTCAAGACCCCTCACACGGTTAGAGGAATGGTACAGACTCCGGAACGAGCTTTATTCATGTCCACCTTTCCAAGTCTATGCTGAATATTCAACAGATCTCAGCCTGGCCGTGCTGCTTCCGTCTTTGCGTAAGCTTGTCTCCCGCTATTCACAGCTATCCCTTCAAGTGTTCCCCAAAGACTCTGCCCACGAGGCCCGTTTACTGTCTCGTTATACCCTTGGAGATGTTCTGGAAGTGAGAGACAACTCCGTCGATGATATCCCACAATTGCTCTATGAAACTTCGAGAAAACGTTTCAAACTCGGAGTTGATAAACCGCTGTGGGGACTCGTCCTTTTTAACGGAAACAGACTGGTTTTTTACTGCGATCACCTCGCTTTCGATGGAACTTCAGGTAAAAACTTTCACATTGCTCTCAAAGACGCCTTAAACGGTTTGGAAGAACATTCATTAGACGAATCAGCTAGCCTTTCCTCGGTTCTTTTTGAAAGAAATTCCAATAACTCAATTGGGCCTAGTCACGCCGAGATCATCGACTATACGCCGTCATTGTCCTATTATCTCTATGCAATATGGTGTCACGTGATTCCCAAAAAGGTGACGCTAATGTTTAAACGTTGGTCTTATGAACCGTTACAACTCGGAATCCAATACACTTGCTCTAACCTTCCCAAAATGACAGAAACATGGAACTACAATTATACTCTTATTAACATCCCCGCGCAAGATGTCAACCGACTGTTGACGCTGGCACGCTCACATTCTGTGAAATTAACTGCCCTATTGGCAACAATAATGCATTTAGCTTTGTTACCTTTGACAGGAGATAAAGACACCATCACCCACATCCCCGTGAGCTTACGTAATCAAGCTTCTCAAAAAAATGATACATTTGGACTTTATATGAGTCAGGTTCCGGTTTGTATGGCCTCAATTCGACGCAAATATGGGGAAGACGTAATGAACTGGGACTATAGTCGGGAAATCCAGAAACAGATGGGTTCTGGTATTGATACTGCTCAAATGGAGTTGGGATTGTTGAACCTTGTTGATTTGAAAAAGCTTCTTCAGGATGCCGATAACAAGTTTGACAAAGACACCATAGAACTATCAAATTTGATGGGAGTGAAAAACAATGCGACTGATGGCATTAAAATTGTTGATATGATGTTTAATCAGCCTCCGGGATTTGTTTCGTCATACTTCGGATGTAACGTCATTGGCACCGAGATAGGAGGTGTAAATCTGATGTTGACTGCTGCAGATGGATTGGAGAGCGAGTTTGAGACATTTAAGAGTGGGGTCATTGATTGGCTTAGTAAAGTTTTGACTGAATCAAGTGGTGTTGACGCGATTTCATGATAGACAGTTTCAATTGACGTTTGTAGATATAGCAGAATATTTGCTTATGTCAGCATATTTAATATCTCCTCAGCTATTTTTTTCCCCAATTTCGAGTGTATATTTGAAGTTCTCGAATGTCTTTATCTGAAAAGGCTGTCATTTACTTCAAAATTTACATCATTCACTCGACCTAACTTAGACGAATATCACTCATTTGTTCAATGAATGTTCTACGGCTTGGACTGAGAGGTGTGGCACGCTTTTCTGCGCCAATTGGGCCATCAAACTTGGTTTGGAGAAAAACCATGACGAGGTTAACTTCACCAACGATCACATACAGAACTTTTGTGACACCATCAGTCCTTAGACCGGCTCAATCCAGTATTTTTCTCAAGCTTTCAATTACACCACAGAAGCGTGGTGCTGCGTTTTGGAAAGTGGGTACCAACCTGAAACACTTGAAACACATCCTTAAGGATTCTGGAGGCAGCCGTCTCAGATATCGGATAGTTGTATTCATTGGATTGTATTTGATACTGAATTTTTTGTTCAATTTGATGATGTTTGTACTCACAAACTTGTATTTAGATGGTCTTCAGCAGATGACATGGAATTTTGGTTTCAAAGCAAATAGTGAGTTTAAAAGTGGACTTGCTAACGAACTGATCAAGAGAGACGACAAATCGGCAAACAAAAACTATCTGGCGTGTTTGAAACAGGTGGCAAAAGATAATGGACTAGACTCGGAGGGACCCAACAAAGATATCATTCTTACGTCTGAACAACTTGATAAATGGGTTTTTGAGAAAAAGGATGTTGCTTATGTAAACAGTTATTGTGATCTCTTGATGCGATTCGCCATGACAATGCAGGATACAGACGGATTTCAAGTACAACGCATTTTAAATAGTGCTTTGGAGTTAGCTGCTCATTATGAGGAGGTTCTTGGGTCGAGTATTGGTTCATATCGCTTGAAAAATAAGTCGTTACGAGTTTTGGCAGACATTTTGAAGCTGAGAGGCTCAAAATTCGAACAGATTGAAGAATTACTGTTGAAGGCAATTTATCTTATTGAAACCAACGAGTTCAAAAGAACAATGCCTTTGAACGATAAAAGCTGCATTTTGGTTCCAGAAAATGAGCTCGTTAGTAACGAGCTGACTAATTCATTGTTAGACCTGTGTCTACTATACTCGTCAACAAAAAAGTCAGAATTGCTTGATGATGCTCTGGGAACTTTAGTGTCTATTCTACGAGCATTGGAACGCGAGAAGAAGCTGGTGGAGGCCGAGTTGGCATCGAAGTCGCTGTTCAATTCTTCAGGATCCCAACTACCGGAAGTGAGCGAAAAACGATTAGATGAACTCAAGTATGAGCTGATTCCTCTTGTTAAGATGCAAGCAAGCGAAATTTTGTGGTATAAAGGGTTGCACAACAAAGCTATTGAGTTTGCCAAAGATTCTGCATACTTGGCTAGTTTATACACTGCAGAAAATCACAACAGCGCCAAGATTGCCAAGATTGGGTTTCAAAACTTAGCGAACATGTTTAGACAAGCTGGTGATGATGATGCTTCGTTTTTATGCTCGAATAAAGCAAAGGACATTGAAATACCACTTTCTGCGTTTCTCAAAGCTACAGGAACGGTTCGGGATGCGGTTTTGGGTCACTTCTTTGGTGCCTGGGGAAAGTTCCTGTTCCCATAGTCCATAATCTTTTACTTATATATATCTATCTATTTATCTATTTATCAATTTATTTATTTATTTATTTAACTATCAGTATTTCCGTGTCACGTGATATCCGAGACTACTGAAAAAACTCATCTTGGACCCTGAAAAAGTTTCATTTCTGCGAGCAAAATATGAGCAAATTATCAACGGTGGTGCAGAATAATGTGCTCATTACCTAATGCGGCGCAGTAATTGGTGGATCTCGTAGGTATTTATCTGGGCACGATTGTCCTAGTCTTGAACACTGTTGAATGACTTTGTAATAATCCCATTAACTTGTTGCTACCACCGATACCTACACAATGGCGGTGACCGACATGGGACTCGATTGTATTGCCGACATGGGCACGGCCGAGTACAAGGCGATGAAAACCGCCTCGCAGGCGGCAACACCGTGGGCTCATATGGCATACTACGGAAAATACACCACTTATCTTTTAGTGGTGATGCTTTTTCTAATGTTCCTCAAGTCGTATTTGTTTGCCAACTATGACGTCGATAAGGACAATGATAGTAAAAAGGTCTCGCTGGTCGAGAAAATCACTGCTTTCAACCGTTACATCTCGTATCGTCGTATTCCAGGAGCAATCTGCACTTGGCTCGGACTTCCAAATTCTGTTGGAAGCCTTGCTATAGTCTTTGCTGTGACTCTATACACGCTTTGCTACTGTTTCATACCACATCCCTACTACCGAGGATGTGCAGGTTTTGGATCTCCTCCTTTGGCGGTGCGTGCTGGTTTCATTTCCCTTGCTTTCGTGCCATTCATTTACATCATGTCAGGGAAATCGAATGTTATTAGTATGCTTACCGGAATCAGCTATGAGAAACTGAACCGTTACCATCAACTTTCTTCGATCCTGTGTCTTTTCTTCGGTTGGGTTCACACGATTCCTTTCTATATTCAAGCTTCAAGAGAAGGCGGATCATCTCGTTTGCATTATAAATGGACTACCGAACCACTTTGGGTGAACGGTGTTCCACCAATCATTTTTCTTACATTTTTGTGGCTTGGATCTTTGTACACTGTTCGGAGATATTTCTATGAGCTGTTTGTGCAATTGCATTGGATCTGTGCTGTTGGATTCTATATCAGCTTGTTTTACCATGTTTATGACCAACTTAACGCACACAAATATTTAGTTGCTACCATAATCATTTGGGGGCTTCAACTGGTGTACAGATGGTTCGTCAAGGGTTATTTGAGACCCGGTAGACGTTTGGGTCGTCACACTGCAACGATTCGTCGTTTGAATGGTCCTGAAAGTGGTTCTTCCGCTTTGGAGATCGTCATTAACAATAACAGCCGTTCACCTATCCGGTGGTTGCCCGGACAACATGTCTACGTTCGTACTGCTGATTCTAAAATGGTCCAAAGTCATCCTTTCTCTGCTATTCCTAGTTTTGGATCACAATCAAATGGTGATATCCGGCTCATAGTTCGTGTTTTTGGAGGAATCACTAAATCCGTGTACACGGCTGTTGGAGAAAATTCTAAAACTGTCGACGTAATGGTGGACGGTCCATATGGTGGTGTTGGACGGAATGTTGCAAGTTTCACAGATCTTTTCCTTGTTTGTTCCGGATCTGGAATCACGACAACTATCCCATTCATCACTCAATACGGAAGGATGTTGGGTGTTTCCGGAACCCCATTGAGACGAATCAGATTAGATTGGGTAGTTCGTACTATTGGCGATATCGATTGGATTTCAAACGAGCTCAAGTTCATCGAGGAAAGCTATGGGGAAGCTTTGAAAAACGGTTGGTTGCAAATTAATATTTATTCAAGTCATGGGGAATTTGGAAGCAAAAGCGACACTGAAACAGGAAGCGAATTGACCCAGAAATCTCCAGAACGGAATTGTGTCAATGTCTTGCCGTTCAGACCAAAAGTTGGCGAGCTGGTGAAAGGATTTGAGCTCGGACGTAGTAATTTTGTGATCAGTTCTGGATCAAGTTCTCTTAAGAATGAGGTGGGTAACTCGGTGGCTAGTTTACAAAGTAGAGTTTGGAGTGGAGGTGTGAAGGAGATTTGTTTGCATACGGAGGAGTTTGGATGGTAGGGCGCGACCAACATGCTCGAGTGAGTGTGCTACCAAATTTTGTGTACTGTTATTAAAACCAGTTTTTAGGTAAAATAAAAGTGGATTAGGCGGAATTGATTGCTGACTGTAGATTTACCTTGCTCTAACGTTCGCAATGGGTTGCAACGGCAACTCAACAGCAAACCGGGAGGTTTCCTTGTCTTTCGCTCGTCGTCTCGCTCGTCGTCTCGTCTTTTAACCAACGCGTCGATCGACGCATTCTATTCTCTGCTTTCGCGATTGAAAACTCCTCTTCAAATCTATCTTCACTTCTACTGACTCCTTCTAATCCTCCGTTCCGACCTCCCAATACATTCCCTCACCCAATGACACTTCCACTTCCCTCGCACGATATCACACTTGAAAACCTTGTGGAAATTAGTCTCCGAAAGGGCTTCCATCCACTGACATTTAGCAAACTGTTCAAGGAATACAAACATAGAGCACAGTCTTGTGGCGAATCAGAACCAGATTTACTTCCTCTATACGAAAACTGTTCAACAAGGCCACTTCAACTCAAATTCATTTACGAAATTCTTGTCCAAAATGATCTTGCCGGTACATTTGATGATTTAACAGCTCTGTTCTCACGTTATATGCCTCGTCTGAACACAGACGACCAACTAGTCATTCTTGTTTATTTCAATCAGCTTGAACGCGATATCCCTTGGTCAGATCTGGGAGCAAATACTACATTTTTGCATGCCTTTTCCAGTTATATTCGTACTTTGTGCAGCTCCACGACATCAGATTCCGCTCATTCTGCCAGATTCATGCTTATGCTCTCTAAGTTCATCATCAAGTTACTCCAAGATTCAGGCTCTCTAGACGATTCATTTGGGAATGCGGTCATGGAATTCTTGGAATTTCTTCGTTCTCATGGATTCGATGCCACTCATGACTTCCTCAACAGTTTTTTCACAGGTTTCAACTTCACAACAGTCCAAAAAGATTATCTTTCTAATAATTCTCACGCATCACATAGTTCTCGTAGTGGAATCAAACTGCTTCATTTGAGGAAAATTTTGTGGCTCTCACATCACGTCACCGTCAAATTTGCCCCGGTCAATGACATATTCGTCAAATCGTTCAAAAGTTTGCTCAATCTCTCAGCAGTTGCAACTTCAGCCACAAATGCATCCATTGCCCACGAAGTCGTTGTCGCTCTTTTCGACTGTGTGTCACTCAGTACTCCAAAAACACAACACATTTGGACAAATTTCATTCTTGTCAAGTTACCAGAGTTCTTACAGTTGCTGAAGATCAATCAACTCAAGCTAGCAAGCTGTCTTTTAAATGCATTGGAGTCTGTCGGTACTCAACACCGTGAACTTTTCGTTCAAATGGTGCAAAGTTTGGCTGCTCAAGACTTGTTGAAACCATCACATCTAAACAAACAACTCCCAGAGCTTATAGAAACTAAAATCGTCTCAGTGGATGACGATTTTGAATCCAGATATACAGCTACTTTCCATGATACAAACCCGGAGTTTGTGTCACTTGAAGAATCTGGTGTGGCATCGTTCATCGAGAAAATTGTCTCTGGCCCATCAAAAGTTTGTTTTGCTAAACTTGTCACAAAGTCTATTCAATCATTTATCTCCGATAACGATTCTCTCCGTTTGCGTCGTCTTTTGACGTCCCTCACACTCAATAACGATGTTTTTGTGTCAGTTGTTTTACACGAATCACCATACGATTTCGTTAGGCCTCTTGTTGACTATTTGGATGAAATCTCCAGCAGGCCATTGCCTTCCAAAGATCAGGATGTAATAATGGATTTAGGTGATTTGGGTGGTCCAGACTCATCCAATGTTCAAGATTTACATACAGATATGGGTTTTACCCTTGTTTTCGTTCAGGCGGTGTTATTTAAGTTCAATTTGGATCCAAGCCAATTTTCAGGAAATAACAATGCTTCGACATCAATGAAAATTATGACGACTTGGGATCCAATCAAAGATGAAAACTATATGAAGCACTCTCAAGACGCGGATTCTCAGCTCAACAAGCTGATGAACGACTGGATTTTAGCACTTTTCGATAGTTCAAACACCGATGGAGTCTCTGACGAGCTCATCAGAAGTTGTACTGTTTCTGAGTTGTACTATTTGATTCCGCAAGTGTTTCATGAAGCAGTGGTGGCTTTTGATCTCGGACTTATAGATGAAGACTCACTTATGAACGGTCTTGACTATTTCCATCAACCATTTTTAATTGCTACGCTTATCGGTATTCTGAGACGTCTGGCTAGTTATATCTGGAGTAAAGATGACTCTAAGAATCTCTCTGTCTTAGCCAGAGTTTTAGATCAATTATGTTTTGCCGAACTTTCTGGTGAGACGAGAGTCATGCGCGATCTGATTGTTCAAGTTGTTGGCGGCGAACTCGGCCAGGTTTTGTCTAGATGGTCTTCAGAGTCTCAAGTTTCTGAAGTCCGTGATAAATTGCGTGCCTGTGGGGTGCTGAACGAAGAAGGCGATGTTTCTCAGCTTGTTTCATACGTCATTGAGTCGGGACCGACATTCAAGTTTGAGCTTGTGGCGATGTACAACGCCGCCTCGAGGTCCTCGTGCGGCCTAGATTGGTTCTATGAACAACTAGTCTTCTTGTTAGACAATATTCACACACATAAACAGCCTGCTTTGGCTGAAAGTCTGAGCTATGAATTGATTTCCATCAGCATTATCAATTACGCTCTTCTGAAACCGGCAACCAACCTGAAAAAATGGCTAGCGAATCTGAATGCTAGCGAGAAAGGCGAAGAAGTGATTTTCAGTAGAAAAGGTGCACAAAAACTGGACATTGAGAGCAGTTTGAAGACTGAGGAGAAGGAGAATAGTAGTAAGTTTGGTGGTGATCTTGCCTTTGACTCAAACTTTTTCGGTTTTATTCAAGAGCCGAAGGACGAGGAGGACAGTGAGAAAGAAGAAGATAAAATGGTCATTGATGAGGACGAAGCTACTGATGTTTTCATTTCGAATTTGTTGGTTTTGATTAAGTTTAGAGGAGGGGAAGTCGTGAGTAAGTTGGTGGGGAGTATTTTGAGTGAGGTGAAATGAACAGCGAGTGACAAGAGTCGCCCAGCTATCCTTGTAACGCCTGTCTTATCATCTTGCAACAACTCCGGGTCAGTTTAATGATTACATAATGCCAATATATGTCACCATTTGCTTCATCGCATAAATGCGTTCTTCAGTGTCTTTTGTAGAGGTGACGAACCTACCTGATTTGGAATGAGTCTGACAGTTGCCATATACTTCTTACCTTCGTCGCTCGTCATCGTTTAAACTTTCCCCTTTGGGAAACCATGGGGTAAAAATAATTTGACAAGAAAAAAAACAGTTCAGCAAATTAACTCTTAAACACAACTATTCTCTTTGTAATCAGCCCCAAGATGTCTTCAAAAATCCCAATAATTGCATTTCCAGAGGATGTGGTGTCTTCTAAATCAGTCTTACGCCAAAAACAACACGAAACATTGAGTTATCTTATCAAATTACTCTATTCCTCCGGATATGTGCTAGCAGGAGTGTATGCCATAGCGATCTTGGTCATCAAGCCATTGCTGAAGTTGAATTACGAACGCAGAATGGAACTTGCTAATCACGTTTTCTTGCACATCACTTCAATCTACGGTAAATTAACGAAAAAAGTCAAGTTTGTTCCATCGGTGCTGGTTAATTACAAAGGAGTGGTGTATAAAGATTCCATGTGTTCGACAGAAAACAACGAAAATGATTCACAAGAGCAACTCCAGCGTGTTCGTGTGAGCCCTCTTTTGAAAGATGAGCCAGTGAAAGAAGTCAGATTCTCGGATGAAACACAAAATGTGGATTTCAGAGATCTCAGTGTTGAATCAACGTCCAAACTCGCCTTGACGCTCGATAGTCTCAAACACACAATGCAGAAACTCCGAGTTTCCGGTTACAAAAATAATACAGAATCTTATTCATCCTTTGGTGGCCGAATGACTGCAGATCAGGTGAGTGAGATGCGGCCACTACTATTCCAAGTGAAACAGCTCCGCAATTATTTAGAGATGGTGAGCTCTGATCACCCAAGAGATTACTTATTCAAGCGCAAAGTCAATTATACAGCAAGACAAGTTGATGAGAGGTCGAAAAAACATTCTTTAAATGCTTTAGATGACTTGAAAGACGAACTGAATGATTTGAAGTCGCTATTATTATCATCATCATAATCTTTTCTTGGTGTCACGTACCTTGTGAACGTGACGGGTCATTACTCATTAATTAATTCTATTTACATCAAACCTTTCAATAATCGCTCAGCTTCATTCGTAACTTCTTTGTCCTTATCTTTACCAAGTCTCGCTTCGTTCAGTTGTTCAAAATTATTTTCAAGCTCCTTCATTCCATGCACATTGTAATAATCTTCTAATTGCTGTCTAAAAAAATATGGAAGTTCCATTCCAAGTTCTTTTTCTTTCAGCTCGAAGAACTGTTTGAGTCTATTCTCAACAAGTAATTTTTGCCTCAAATATTTACCACGTTCTGTCCATTTCGCCTCCTTTGCAGCACGTTCTTCAGGTGAAGGAGTCCATTTAGACTTCAGAATTTTGGATATCGTGAGCCGGGATACACGGAAGAATTCTGCTAACTTTTCTGGTGGTAATTCCTCTGGATACTTCGCGTGCAGTATTCTGATTCCGTCTATGGCCGAACGACTCAATCTTTTCGTTTTAGACAAATCAATCGCCGCAGCTTTTTCTTTTAGTGCATACTTTTGACGCAGATACTCTGGTAATGACTTATCGTTACGCCAACCTTCAGGTGGTGCTGATGTTGGAAGCTTAGGTTTCTTGGCAGCTTCTTTGTCTAAAATCGCTGTGTTTTTCTTAAGATACTCCGTCCAGTTTTTCTTATTGTACACTTTACCTCTGAATCCACCTGGAAGTTTGTTCAAATCGGGCAACTTCCAGGCATTTGAGCGGCATAAAGCCACTGAGGAAGAGAATTTCCTCACAAACTGTGCTGACATAGAAAATGGTGTATGTATCGGTGACTGTATCGGTGACTGTACAGATTAAAAGAGAGAAGATCGAAAAAAATAAATCAGTTTAAAAAAAAAAAAATTAAAAACCATTTTAGCACGTGTACGGATGTTTATCCCCACATTGAGAAAAAATATAATTTCGGTCTAATTTCTGAGATTACGTAATTGTGTTTTTCTGCTGGTATTTTTTTGCCCTCAACATAAACAACATTTTAAACAAAATAAACAAAGTCTGATTATTGTTATCAATCACCCGTGGATCGTTTTAAATAACGAAAATGAACATCGTTAAACGGTTCTTTCGCAACAATAATCAACTTTCGAACGATGAGCTAGTTTTGATTCCTTCTGGTCAGTTATATTTGATAAGATCGCCCCGCTCCCCAAAAAGTGAGAATGAGTGTTTGTATAATGATACCTTGTTATCTATTCGTGAAACATCCGTGCCTTTCAATTACCAGATAAGTATCAACAAAGCCAGCGGCGAAGGAGCAGATTTGCTAGACGATGATGATGAATTGGACGAAAGTGGAAGCGACCAAATCTTCGATTCTGATTCATCGTCTTTGAAAACGTTTCTTATTGATGAGACCCTCAAGTTTTCGTTACTGGAGAAATATAACAGTCACGTGATTACTTGGAAAGATCTTGATGGAGACCTTGGAGATCGGTTTGAATTCAGAATTGATCCTGGTGTTTCAGTTGAGTCGATTAATCAATTTATGCTTGCTGTGTACAAGTGCGAGTACGAGCGTAAGTATAAGAGATCTAGCATTGATAAGACGATCACAGATTTGCAAGAATTTGTTCATGACAGCGATTCAATTTTGGAAGATGATGTTGATTTGATATCGTCAATACCTTCATCGGCTAATGTCCAACTAGATAAAAACCATGATTCTTCCGATGATGAGTCTGATAACTATGAAGATGCTGATGACGGATCAGATAATGACCGCAAGTTACAATTCAATGCTGTTTGTAACTTGTACGTTTATGATGAAAGCGCCAGAGAGTTCAAGATGCAACTTGAAAACGGAATAATTCGTCTTTTTGAAGTTGAAAAGTTCAACTACTGGATGGATGTGATGAAACCATCAAGCAAATTGGTCATTGTGGGATCAGATGTATCTGATATCATTGATCCTACGTTTGAGGCTAGTTTGTTGCGATTCATATTCAATATTCAAACTCCAACATTTGTTTTGACGTGGGCCTTGCAGTTTCCAAACAAAAAAGAACTCGACATATTCAAGAATTGTTTCGAAAGATACTATTATGAAAGCATAAACAAGCAGAGTTGGGATTCTTTGGATGATCAAAGCAAAGATTTCCTCAGTGATGCAATGGAAAACCTAGTGATTAATGATCCTATGATTTTGGACGATGATAGTAGTGACGAATCCCCGTCAGAAGATGAAGATGAATATGAAAAAGTGGTAACAAAGGGTAAAGGCAGATCTGGTATCAAGAATAGTTTGAAACATGTTAATGATGAAGCGGACGATGACGGAGATGAAGATGCCATTAAATCGAGGTTTTTTTCTAAAGGTGTGAATTCTGAAATGAAGATTTCTTATTCAGACAATCTTACATTCATTTCAAGAGGTAATCAAATGGGAGTTTTCAAAACAGGAGAAGGTAAAGAGCCTGTTTTCTCCACCGCTATTGAAAATATCACTAGTGCCAGCTCGAAAAATAAACTCATCAACCCACAAAACATTATGATGCAAAATGGCGACAAAACAATGATTTTCCAAGATAAAAACGACCTTAATAATTTGTACAAGATGGATCTTGAGTATGGTAAAGTTGTGGAAGACTGGCAGTTGAAGAAGGACTCGAACGTCCTTCCTGTTGTTGGATTCACCCCTAATGAGAAATTTGGTGAACTCACTGGAGATCAGACATTTATGGGACTGTCGCATCAATCGTTATTTAGGGTCGATCCAAGATTACAAAACAAAGTGGTGGATTCTGACTTCAAGAACTACAAAAGCAAAACGAACTTCTCTAGGATTGCTACGACAGAAACTGGTTATATTGCTGCATCGACTGCAAACGGAGAGATCAAACTGTATGACAAACTCGGGAAGAATGCAAAAACACTTATACCTGCTCTTGGAGACGAGTTTTTGGGTCTCACTACATCTGATGATGGGCGCTTTATCCTGGCAACATGCAAAAAATATCTTCTTCTGATTGACGTGAAAATCAAGAGTGGTGCTTATAAAAACCAGCTTGGTTTTGAAAGGTCTTTTGGAAAGGACTCGAAACCTCTACCAAAGAAACTCTCTTTGAGACCTGAACATTGGGCCTATGTGAGAAATGTGACCGGATCAGACGCAAACTTTACGAAGGCCAATTTCAGCATCAACAGAAATCTCAAGAAAAAAGAGCCATCGTCGATTGTCACTTCTGTTGGACCTTTCGCTGTTGTTTGGAATTTCAAAAAGGCACTCCAAAACGATACGAAATCATACAGCATTAAGAGATATGACTCCAACATCATGATGAGTGACTTCAGGTTTAACGATACCAAGAAAGTGATTTTCACGCTTCCCGACCAAATCTCTATGGCTTCTAATAGAGCGTTCAAAGTGGCAGATGATGAGTTCTCTGTTGTTAAATCTCCATACTGATACCCCTTGTGCTCATCTTATATAGAACTCTTTTTGAATAGTATTAATTAATAACAAGTAATTTTTTTTCATTTCCGTAGACCAAAACTTTTCAAGAATTCGTCAGCAAAAATCTTTCGGAAAGCGTTCAATTTGTGTGCTGTTGTTGGTTTAAAGTCGAAAGATTCTTCTCTGATGAGTTTTTGGAATCGTGGTGGTGGAAGATTGTTCATATAAGCATGGACCACTCGAACAAAATGATTGAACGACCTAGATTTTATCAGCTGTAAAACAAATGTTAATATTTGGCAAAGCAATAACGATCTTTTGAACAACTCACCCTCTTGTAAAGCCAGTCTTCCAACATAATCACAGCACTAAAATGAACTTTAGCCCAAACTATCTTCACGAGAACTCAAGAGATCCAAATTTTAGTATAGATTATTTATTATCTATTCACTTTCCATAGAATTTCTGGCCTCGCTAAAACGGTGGCGGTGGTGGCGGTGTAATTTATTATCTAATCTACTAGCCACATGGGTATGTACGATAAGTGATCTCGAAATAATTCCAAATCTGGGGACGGACGTATGCTGACTGATATCTTAGGATTGACTGCTTCATGTATCAATCATATACAAGTTGTCTCTCTTCCAATGGCTAGAAACACACAAAATTACGAGTTTGCTCTCAACTATCCTAAGTTTCTCTTGATTGGAGATTCCATCACAGAACGTTGTTTCCATCCTTATCCAATTCGAGACTTCATCCTCGACGGATACGATACCGATAATATTCATGATCTAGACACTGTTCCGGTTGAATTCTCTCTTGGAGGACAACTTCAAACGGACTATGTGAGGAGAATGGATGTTATCAATAGAGGTTTCTCAGGTTACAATTCTGAATACTGGAGACATATGATCGACAAAGTCTTGGAGATTGAACATGATCGGTCTTACAATAAATGTGAGTTGGCCACCCTGTTCTTGGGTACAAACGATGCTGCTTCTTCCAAGCCTGATCAGGTCGTATATGATGAATTTCTTGTCAATATGGAGTATATTATTGGCAGACTATTACAAAGGGACATCAAACTCATTCTTATCACACCCGCACATCACTATCCAGAAATGTGGGAACCTGTAAACCAAGATGAAGTAATTGGCAAAAACATCAGGCGTAACAATGAAACCAACCTGAGGTATGCTAGAGGAATTCAGGATCTGGCGCACAAATTTAACTTACCACTGATAAATTTGTACGAAGATTTTGAGGAATTCAACAAAAAGCATGGCTCTACAAAAGCAAGTAAATCACTTTTCGTCGATGGCATTCACTTCAACGGAAATGGTTACAAACTTTTGTACAGTGCAATTATCGATGCTATAGAAGCGAATTACCCTGAACTGTCCCATACAAGGTTAAAAATGAGACTTCCTCCTTGGGATCAGTTTGATCATGAAAAAGTAGACAAGATCCGCATTTGAATTTCTATAACTGCTGAAACAGCTTCAATATATTTTGAAAACCCATAAACCTGCGTAACAATAATGAATATATATGCCTTGTAAAAGTAAAAGTAAAAAAGCTCAAACAGAAATAAATGGTTGCAACTTTAAATAGCAAAAAAACGAGAGAATTGGAAAGTTCAAATCAATAAAACGTAACAAAAAACCGGTGTATCATTATCAAGCACTCACAAAAACAAAGAATTCAGTAACACGAACTTGGAGGATTCCACAATAAAAAACATTGAACATTAAGTCTTTCTTTGCGGGTGATATTTATAATTTGGGTAACACTTGGCATGTATTTCCTTTTCAGATTCAGCCAGTGAAACAAATGTTTTCTTAACACTGCTCAGCTCAGTCGACCACATAACAGCCACAATTTGTATCAATAAATGGTGATTATATTTGTGAATAACACATTGATTCCTCAATTCTTCAATCAATGGTAAGCTCAATCCGGACTCCAGTTCCTCCAAAAATGCTTTCTCAACGGTCGAATCATAATTTGAGTAATCCATATTCAAATGACTGAAAATGTAGGGAGACAATGAGTCAATCAAAGACAGTAATATCACCGCCTTTACCATTGATGTCCGATACAACATGAAAGAATTGAGAGGTCTTTTAATATATTTAAAGTCGTCAGTAGTACATTCAGCGATGTATCTTGCCTCTCCAACTTTTCTTTTCTTGATGCTGCTGTTTCTTTGAGTCTTCCTGGACCTCGAGTTTGAGCTGTTTGGTTGTTTATAGTAAATTGCAAACTCTTTGATGTTCTTGAACGAAGAGATTATTGAGTTTGAAATTATCAAAGAGCTGTCTTCACAACCGGCATACGTTTTGGCCAAAATACTCAAACTACCATCGAAGGATTCTGTTAAAACAAGACCTCTGTCGCTGCTGTGTTTTGGAAAAGATCTTCTGTCGACTTCAGATGGCCCAAGAACTTTTGACAGTATTCTGAGCTTTTCATCAAAGTTTCTTAACTTGAAAAGCCTTAACACTCTATCCACTTGATCTGAGTCCAAATTCTTGCTGGCAGATAACTCAGCAATTCTTTTGTTTCTTAATTCAGAAAGTGGCGACAACGAAATTTTCACGGTTGATTTAGAATGTTGTGATGGTTCGTCCTTTATAGTGTCACTGATGGAAGCAGGGGTTTCATCATCTTTTGTCCTTCCACCAAAAGTATACTCTCTGATAAATCTCTCGATTCCAGAGCTTTCATCTAGTTTATGCTTTCTAGTTGTTGCTGGGGAGCTCACTTCGGTTCTCTCAACCCGAGAAACGCTGGAACCGGCAGATGTCACGGAAACTAACCCGTCAGAATCAGTTCTTAGGTTACAACTTTCTTGGGAGCCATAAACGTTCGTGATCTTTTTTTCTCTAGAAGACATTTCAATTCGTTCAATCAAACAAGGGTTAGTTTGCAATTCTGATCCTTGCTGTAATTTGTTAGTGTGCTCCCATTGCGCAAGCTCTTGTGGATGACAATCAGAACTCATTACATCTTGGCCTTGTTCCTCGGTATTGAAGAAAACATTCTCTTTGTTTTCAACTTTGAAAGCGGGAATGGAAGATCTATTACAAGGGGATGTTCCAATATCACTAGGTTCTGAGTTATTGTAAGTAAAAATTGAACCCACGTCATCTTCTGTTGGATCATTGTGAATTGCGAACACTTCTCTTTTCTCGTCTACATTTGAAGGAATGAGGACTGGACGAGTTTCAGCTTCCAGCTCTTTTAAATCATCAAAGCTTAGAACGTCATCATGTTCGTTGTCACCAACTTCATTGTCTGCGTCAGCATCGAAATCATTGTCACTGAAGTCGCTCACATCTTCGAACTCAAAGAAGGAAGAAAATTGGATCCTTGAAGTATCATTCTCGCTATATGAACGAGCTTTTAAGAACTGTTGAGGTTGTGATGAGAGTCCATCAAGACCCAACATTGAACTCGAATCATACAATGAAGGGTACTCAACTATGGGATCAGATGTTGGAATGTTTGGTAATGAGCAGTGACTGTATGCTCGGCGCTCTTGGCCTGTAGGAGGGTGGGATGGATAATGACTATTGAACTGACCAGCAGAAGGTGTTTGATAGTGGTAGTGATGTGGCAGATGAGATGGTGGCGATTGCAAAGGTGAATGTAGTTGATGTATTTGTTGAGATTGCCTTTGCTGACACGAGGGTAAAATGGCTGAAGCCCTGTGTGCACCGCCTTGATCTGTCACAGATCTGAAATCGTTGGCGCGCCCGATCAGATCGTCTGCAGAATGTGGAGAAAAATCTCCCTCATCATTATTAATTGACGATGGAGGGATGGATTTCTTGTTGTGAGCCCGGGAATGATCAACCGACGTAGCAGAGTTTGTTATTGAGCTTATCAAATCGTAGTTTTGTGTCACGTCCAGCGTGTCAAATTCAAAAACAGGAAAAACTGAAAAGTTTGTTGGTGAATAAGTATAGTTATCGTAACTGATAAGTCTGACAGTACGAGGAGTGCTGTCAATTGGGCTTCTTGATCTTGTAAGATTCATCCCACTTGGGGTTCGGGTTCTTGGGAGTTCCAATAAATGATGAATGGAACTTACGCGTGTGGCTCCTGCCAGAGGATACACGCTATGCACTTGGCATTTGTCTGAAGACTGGTTGGAGAGAAGAACGGTGGCAGGTGCCCGACCTCCTCCGCCTGGAATTCCGGCTCCGTGACGGTTTGGAGTTGTTGGTATTTGAATTGGGGATGAAGCCATTGCTTTGTTGGGGTCTGTTCAAGAAACACCGCTGTAAGGCGCAGGCCAAATCAACCAAACAAGGAGGGAAGGGGAAGAAGAGGTAAGCACAAGAATTACAAAAAGAGATGAACGTACAGATGCAGGTGTTAATCAACTTATATACGTGAATGTCTGTGACACTTTTTATCCAATTATTTTCCACTGCATCTGCACCTTGCTTAGTTGTTCGTATTCTAAATAGAAACGGAGATTGCATTCTTTCTGCTGATTGCTGTGCAAACAAAGGTCTAGCGTGGACTCTATATTGAAGTTTGATTTGTGTTGATGACAAGCTTTTGATGTATTTTCGTTTCTTTTGTCTTTTGTCTTTAAACCTTGGCGCAGCTGGGCAATATAATACATCTCCGTGCATTCTTGAGTGTGCTTGTAGAAGGTAGCGAGGAAATGCATGTAGTGTCAGCGTGGAGTGAAAGTTACGGGCCCTCTTTTCATATTCGTAGGATATGCCCTTGAGGCTTTGTAATGCAGCACGGGGAAAAGGGAGAGACTACAACCTCCGCCGTGCATATCATGGTATCCACACAAATGCAAAGAACTCATTGTAGTAATTTAAGCTACATGCTTTTTTGGGGAAGGTACGCGAGATGTGTTAGTTGATCAGTAAAATAGTGTTTGACATGTGGCTTCTGGGCAAGCTTTATGAACTATATCGGTGACAAGGGGCCTTGTGTGGGTTCGTGACTTCGCCAATTGTGTGGTGGTGTCCAATCAGCTGTATGATCGGATGCAAATGCAAGTCATTGAAGCAACTAATTAATCAAGTGGTTGGCAATTGACCCGACTAGTCTCGTGTGGGGTCCCAATCGTCAAAGCCGTTGAGTGTTAGTTGTTGATAAGAGATCTCCGCAATTAGCTACTAAATGCCAACCTTTGTTTGTTTGTTTAAATT
Organism: Ogataea neopini; assembly: GCA_030578575.1. Lineage (NCBI taxonomy): Eukaryota > Fungi > Ascomycota > Pichiomycetes > Pichiales > Pichiaceae > Ogataea > Ogataea neopini. The sequence continues at coordinate 58,371 of JAJMSO010000018.1, forward strand.
TCTTTTTATCTGTTGCTCTATAGAGTTTAATTAATCGCTTTTTAAACCGATGAACCGAGCCTGGACAATTAACTTTGCATTAAAAGGATGGTAAATTACCGTGTGGAGGCCTTTTAGCGTCCAGATACGCTTTGAAGTGTACGCTCCTTAATTGTTCTATTCCCGAGATGGCGATTGCATAAAATACCTCGCTAATTGATCGGGCTAAAGTTCCTTGTCTAAAAGAATCAGAACTATGACATAAGCAAGGGGCTAATTGGCTTGAGTTGTTTGTTTTGAAAGTCGCACTTCGACCCAGTTTTGGTCACATTACAGGGTGAAAAGGCTCACGCATGTAGTTCACTAAATTTTCCTCCCCTCCCACTCCCCCTCACCCTGAATCATGAGCTAAGTTTATTTACTCCCACTTACTACTAGACGACAAAACAATACAAGCCATCTGTGGATTTTGAATTGCATTAGAATGAGTTGAAAAGTAGGCTATCTTCATTAATTCTAAATTTGGACATCTGCAACTAATTTCCTTTTCTTCTGCATGGGGCGTTTTGACACTCGTCAATTAATTTTCAAGCTAGTCAGTTTTTCGTTGCCACCCACGCAAGATTGATCACACCAAAATGCATCACAATGCAGCTCAATCTGTCAGTTTAATGACATTATATGCATTTCTGAGAGAGGCGCAGATACGGCGCAATGACTTACTCTTTCCGTTTGATCGACATATATACTTCTATGCTCTAGAGCGACGCACCAGAATAAACTCCCAAGTGCTAAAATAGTAGTAGTCTTGTTGACCTTTTGTTCACTACCTTAAAAAACAAAAGAAAAAATGATTAAATATATCAAATAAACAACCATCAAAAACCCTTTAAATTGAAAAAAACCATTAAGTTCACCAAAAGTATGGGTATTCTCGTAAATCGGACCACTTTAGGGTACCACTTCACACAACACCCTGCCCTGCCAGTGGCGTCTGTACGTTGAGGGTTCCTTGTATAATTGTGCTGTTGATCTGTGTTTTTTTCTCAAAAAGGGCAGTTTCGCTTCAATTCAAATTGTGGGATACAATATTACACAACGAACTTCATTGATAAGATAGTAATTGCGCGTATATTACCTACAGGAGTTTATTGTTTTCTTGAATGTGGGCGTTGAGATGGTTTTCAACCCTCAAATTTTACGCTACATGACTTCCAAATATGGGAAAAAACTAATGATCGGTATAGAGCCCCTGGTTTACTATGAGACGGCATTCCAAAAGAATTATGTATTGCTGTGGCATAGTTACTAAAAATCACTTAGCAGTTCTATCATGAATTCTTCTGCATTTTGCATTATCGTGCCTAGTGTGGGTAGTTGAAGACATCAATACGAGATAAATCCCCAGTCTATCTGGCCAGCCCCCTCGTAAATCAATCCCAATATTGATCCTTGTTTTTCAGCAGTAATAGTGCTTGATCTTTTTCTCAGCATATCTCACGCTAGTACCACACACACTATTTATGCCGCTCCGCTTCATCCAATAAAAAAATTCCCCTTTGCACGTCCGTGGCGTATTTTGGCAGACTTGGATTTTTTCCACTCACCATTTGCGAGAAACCACAAAAAAAAACCATAGTCACCTTTAATAAGGACAACACCTTTGTTAACTTGCACTTACAAGGTAAACAGAATCGCCGCAATGTCGTTTGTCTTGAGAAGAAACTTGTCTACTTTGATTCCTCCAAAGGTTGCATCGGCCCAAGTAAGTTCCACACGTTTTTGAATTGATTTATCATTGTGATCGTCCTACCATTGGTCCGCTACCACCGTGCCTTTACAAAACACACCAAGACTCAATTGTCAACATGCAAGGCTCATTGATGAATTATCCTGCTTCAACATAACATCTACTAACACGCTTAATAGAACTTGGGCTCCAACCCAGCTGCCAAGAGAATGCAACACATTGTCTCATTCTACTCCAAGCTCCCAAGAGGTAATGCTACTTTTGAGAAGGCTAAGACCCCAATTGGAAAATACAGAGAAAAGTACTTTGACACCGGTTCCGGAAAGCCACTCTTGCATGCTTCCTTGGCCTTCCTTGCCCTTGGTTACGGTCTTGAGTACTACTTCCACCTCTCCCACCACAAAGAACACTAAATATAACAATGTCGGGTATACAAGAGTTGTGTTTTATGCATCACTTTAGAAGAGAAAAACATTCAAAGTTCCATGTTGTTTTATTTTTTACAATCCATGATCGATTTGATGTTTCCCATTGATTTAGAAGCTTTTACATACTGCTGGACTATACAACTTTTTATGTACAAGTGATTGAATCAAATACGAAGAAGAAATGTTTCACATTATTAATCTATGTACATTTGGCAATCATCTCGTTGAAATCAGTGATTTTCTCACTATTTTTGCCTGATGATTCACCATTTTGTTTTTCCAATTTCTCAATTTTGGTCCAATCGTTCCAGTCAACGACTTTGGTACCTCTTTGAGACAGTAATCGTTGTATTTCGGCTCTGCCTCCTTTGCTCTCGTGAGCAATGTTGCTGTTTTTCCAATCATTCCAAATCGTTTCGGCCAGTAATGAACTTGTCATGACGGAAGAATTGATTGATCCTTGTGAGCCATTGGCAATCCAACCAACACAATATGAACCCTCCACAAATTCACCATCCGATTTAACAATTTTACCATCGACATTAGGAATTTTGCCCCTTTTACTGTCAAATGGGATTCCAAGATGTTCAAATTCAGCCAGAGGCTCACCTCTGTAACCAATGGACAATATAAGTAATTGATTTTCCAAAAATGTCAATTCATTTGTAGGTTTGATTTCCAAGGATTCGCCATCAACAGCCAACTCGTTTCTCTTGAAAATCGTCTCTTTTAATAAACTTGAATCTTGAGAATCAACTTTTATTCCCAACGGAGTGAGCAGATAGTTTAAGTTCCATGTTTTGGCACCTTCTGGAACCTCTTTGGTGGCAAACTTGTCAGCTAATTGAAGACGTCTTTTCTCAACACGTCCTAATTTGATTGATTTCAGAGCAGAATCAAACGCATCCTTGCACCATCCAGTGAAATAAACGTTGTCTTTGGCAAGTTCCAAAACTTCTCTGAACTCTTTATTGGTGAATTTACTCTCCAAAAAACCTCTTCTGGCAGTGACATTCACTTTAGTCACCGTAGAATTCTTGATTTTTTCTAAAGCAGTGCTTGTGATATCCGTAGAAGCCCAATGTTCTGGTGGTGCCAATAAAATTCTCAAAATATCCATCGCAACATTTCCATTACCAACAATTGTCACTTCTTTAACTTTCTCTAATGGGGGATTCAAATCCTGGTATCTAGGGTCCCCATTGTACCAGCCAACAAAGGCTTTGGAGTTAATCACGGCTGGATGGTCTTCTCCGGCGATCCCAAGCTTGTTTTCTGTATCTGATCCGTAAGCATATACCACTGCATTATAATTATCGTAAAGTTCTTTAAGTTTGATGTCTTTTCCGACGTTAACGTTACCGAAAAATTTAAATCTTTCGTCTTGGGAAGCATCTTGGAATCTTTCTTGACATATTTTGACTTCAGGGTGATCTGGTGCAACACCATATCTAACAAGACCAAATGGACATGGATTTCTTTCAAAAATATCAACTTCAAGACCCGGATCATTACGTTTCAATAGGTCCAATGATGTGTAGAAAGCTGAAGGTCCAGATCCTATAACAGCAATTTTCGGGCCACTAAGAGACGCCGATTGTGACAAAAGTCGGGCGTTTCTTGGCCATTTCGTCCAAGTTGTTCGAAGTGTCGTACAAAGCATGATGTGGCTGCCGTTGTAAACTTAACGGTTGTAAAGTTAATTAAGTTTTTCCAGTGAAAAAAAAAATATTTATTTCTGAGTGTCATATTTTCATTACTTCTACAAATCCGTATATTTGGCGGGACAAACGATGGACGACCAGCGAAGCAGATCGTTTCTCGCATTCAGATGGACATCTACCTGCCTCGCTAGTCGTTCCCTGCGTATCATTTTTCGATCTATATGTCCATATACTCCCTCTGAATTTCCACCACTGGAAGCTTCGAAGCACACCAATTAATATCCCTCAACAAACTCCTCGGGTCATTCCCGTAGCACAGTTTCAAAAGATTGTCATAGTCCAGCTGCTGACGTTTGAACTCTCTTATAATCCGATTAGTATCGAAATCGATGTAAAGTCTAGTATCGTAAATTCGAATCAAAACGTTATCGACTCTGATAAACAGACGTTGCAGTAACAACATGCACGACCCCATTGCACGGACTTTGATGTTCAGAATCGAAATACCATTGTCACCAAGTTCATCCTCGTATAAAATCATATCATCATAAAATAAAATCGGATCTTGTCTTTTCAGTTTTTCCAGTGGAATTGTACATTCGTCATCTCTAATGAACTCACCTTTGACTAACGTTCCTTTGTAAAATGTAGAATATGTCCAATCGTAAGGCTTATACATCTCTAAAACAACATCTTCATTAGACGATAGCTTTTTCTGTCGACTTTTGAACCAATCATTTGCGTATGAAACTTGAATCAAATCCTCGGGGTTTAATGTGACTAGTCTCAGTGCATCTAATGCATTGAAATTAATGTGAAACAGGTCTTTGTAAACAACATCCACTTTGTTATTTCCGAAAATCATTTCTGGTACTGGAATGTCTAAGATTGATTCATATTGCTCAATTTCGCCGGCATTCAGTATGGGATTTCTGCATGTATAAAGCTCCCATTCGTTTATAGATATGCTTGGACTATCTTTGATTGGAAAAGATGCCGCCGGCGACGGTATGATGACAGTTCCACAATGTTGGCATTGAGGATTGTTACACTTCCCAACGTGTCCCTTTGCTGGCACAACAACAGACGTCGACGCCAATAACGGAGCCTCTTTTTGAACTGGTTGTGGCTTGCTTCTTCCCGGAAACCTCGAACTCGTTGTCAGTTGGTACATCTCTCTTGCTGCGTTCACTTGAAATGAGTCTATCCCGGTGGCAATTGGTCTCTGTTTAGGTTTAACCGGTCTCACCATTGGTTTATCCGGTTCTGATGGAACACGGAACTCCGAATCATTTGGGGGAGCGGTTTCTTTTCCAGACATTTCAATTGAACGACAAGACGAGATCTAAAGGAAATAGACAACAACTTGTAGTATACACTAATACTATTTTAAATAATATTTTTTCTAGTTTAAAATCAAAAATCAAAAATAAAACTTATCTTCACGAAGAAAACAATTTATATGCTCGGATCAAACAAGTAATGAAATGAAATTTCTTTCACATAACAACAAACAGCTCCTTCCAAAGGTTCTTCGAAAGTCTCCAGGGGTTTCATTGGCCACTTTTGCGCTCATAGTTGTGTTCATTATACTATTTGCCAACAAATCATTTTGGTCAAACCACTTAGATGAGCCACTTCCAATTTCATTGGATAACATCAAAGATCAAGATTTGTTAGTTTCGTCCAGAACAGGCTCTTTGCGTCCACAGACAACGTCGGCCGTTGGAAAGTCCTCTGAACTCGAAAAATCGGGCCTGTTGGCTGATCAAAACGCGAACGAGCAAGATGATGAACTTGACGAATCGATACCTTTTATGCCAAAAATGACAAATGAAACTCTGAAAGCAGAATTAGGTAATGCAGCTTGGAAACTCTTCCATACTATATTGGCTAGATACCCTGTCAATCCAACCAATACACAGAAAACCCACTTGAAAACTTACATCGAATCATTTGCACAGGTGTATCCATGCGGTGATTGTGCAAGACATTTCAGCAAACTTTTGAAAGAGTATCCCCCACAGTTGAGTTCGAGAGTGGCTGCTGCAACTTGGGGATGTCATGTACACAATCAAGTCAATCGGAGACTTGGAAAGCCTCAATATGATTGCTCAACTGTACTCGAAGACTATGATTGTGGTTGTGGAGCAGATGAGGCTGAAGAAGAGGCTGAAGCAAGTTTGAAGGGATCTAAGTCGAGAGCTGATGTGGCTGATGTTGTGGCTGATGAAACTTATGATGATACACTCTCTCATCTTGAAAGCATAAAAATTGATAGCAAAGAAACTATGATTGGTGGTTAGAGTTCAGCATTAATATAGCAATTTAGGATAATTCCTTTCACGCTTTAAAAGTGACCCTTTTTTGTATGACATTGATTAAGTTGTAAAGAGTTCAATCATGTATACTAGATTAAAAAAATACTATTTTTTAAAAAGTTTCCTTAAGTTATTTTTGCACCTGAGATAGTTATAAGGAATTATTCTTGAAATAGATGAGACTTATTAATAGTCGTGATTAATTCGCCTCATTTGATCGGAAACTAGACTCAATTCACTACATTAAAGTCCAAGTTTAGCCGTTTGATTACCCCGTTATGCTCGCGGCTAGAAAAATATTAGAGAACTTTTTCAGCCATCGAAATGACTTCGTGGCCAAGCTGGTTAAGGCATGCGACTGTTAATCGCAAGATCGTGAGTTCAATCCTCACCGAGGTCGTTTGAAGATTTTCTTCAAAATTTCGTCTGACTCCGTGGCCAAGCTGGTTAAGGCATGCGACTGTTAATCGCAAGATCGTGAGTTCAATCCTCACCGGGGTCGCCATTCTCATTTTCAACCACTTCTGACTTCGTGGCCAAGCTGGTTAAGGCATGCGACTGTTAATCGCAAGATCGTGAGTTCAATCCTCACCGAGGTCGCTTCTTTCCTCTTCTTTTCTTTCATTCCCAGACTCCGTGGCCAAGCTGGTTAAGGCATGCGACTGTTAATCGCAAGATCGTGAGTTCAATCCTCACCGGGGTCGTTTCCTTTTTTTCCAACGTAGACCTGAAAATCAAGATTTTTTCGCTACCTACCCTGCATGGAATATTTTTTTTGCATTTGCACGATGAACTTGTTTCAACTTTTCAGTTGCAAACCTTGACGGAACTTTTCGGGATGGTCCAAGTGGGGATGTTTCGGGTTTTATGTTCTTCAAGCCGTACACTGTAGTACAACTTTCTCACGTTTGTATCATAGGATCTCTTCGTAGTCGGTTGGAGTTCGCTTTTTGTTCTCTCAGTTTTCCCTCGTCTGAACTGAGCCGCAACTCTCCACACTATGCGAAAAATTATTTAAGCCGCAATTCCACAACTTCTTTTAAGTTATTGTTTTTCCGAAATCTGATACAAGTACATCTTAATACGATCACCACCAGGATGCTTTGAGTCATTTAATACCGACAGTCAGATTAGGTGGCTGTGTTTGTGACAAAATTATATTACTAAAACCCGGAGTTGTTTTACCAAAAAATTGATATTAATTTTATCAAGTTACACGAAACATCAAGCAAATAATGAGTACGAGTGACCCAATCATGACAGAACAGTTACAAATGGATCCCGAAAGAGAAAAGCTTTTGAGGATAATCCAAATTAACAAAATGAAAATCATGAAACTTGAAAGATTGAACCAATATAATCAACGGCTAAAGCAAGAACTTTCAAAAGAAAGAATGAACGCATCAAACAGTTCGCTGATGTAAGTAACACCAATAAAGCACATGCTAGCCCTTTTGCTAACTCTTCTAGGATTATTAAATACACAGAGAAGACAAAAGATGGTTTAATACCATCGATATGGGGCACGGTTCCATCCGAGCAAAACAGATTTATTAGTTCTCAAAAACCCAATACTCGAGCGACTGGAGATTCTGGTAGCACTGGTTGCTGCACAATCATGTGATACACCCCTCGAGTTCCTTTTATTGTGATTATGACTTGCTTTTCATTCGGTTTTTTACCCTCTCTATGTATACTAGTGTTTTTTCAGCTCGAATAACGCTCCAAAACGAGCTTTATGTTGTTTATATCCGATTCGTTAGTCTTCTTCAATTGAACAATTTCGTTTAAGTTTTTCTCTGCAACCTGGTAAATCTTTTGATATTTTGTTTCTTCATCGGCATCTAGATTGCCTGAACTCTTCTTTGTTGTACTGGTCTTCAATATTTCTTTCGAACTAACGAAAAGACCACACCAACTCCGCGAATGAAGTTCACATAATTCGATTGCTCTCAGAAAATGTTTGATTGAAAACTTCAAAAGTTCTTTGTTGGTTTTACCACTCTCATTGTACATCATATAACTTATCTCACCAGCTTTAGCCCACATGATGTAGGCATATGGCAATGACACTAAAATTTCTAAAACACAATCATACGCCTTTTCTAATTCACCAACTTTGATATATTCTTCACAAAGTTCACTCCAAGTTTCAAGATCAAGGGGATTTGTGTCCAAAAGCTCAAGGAGTTTCTCTATATACAATTTCGGGTTGGTTTTGTGAAGTGTAGCTTTTCTCTTAACTATAAGACGGAAGTCATCGGTGCTGCGTGGAACGTAATTGGTGGCAGTGAGAGCAGTGGCACTTTCCGATGATGCTTTGCGAATCATCATTTCCTGGGAAGATGTCAAAAATTTATCTATTTCTTCACTTTGGTTTTTTGGCATCGATATTGATTCAAGATAGTAACTTTTGAGTACAATGAGTCTTTCGGATTTAGTAGAGTCAAATTTGTCGGTCAGTTTGTCTAAAATTGACTTGGCCTCGTTGTCGTGGAGTGTCAATAACGAAAGGAAAAACTGCAATTCTAAAAGAGTGAAGTATTCCAATGAACTAAGAGCCCTTTCGTTTAGTTTAAGGAAGCTTCCACACAGATGATAGAATTTATCAACATCCGGCGGACTGAGTTGGGCATATTTGCCTGTTTTGTGTAGTTTCAGCAGTCTGTCTCTGACGTCGGCAAACATTGTTCGACGACTGGATTGGATGGTTGGTAAAACAACGGTTTGATCAAACAAAGTTATGTTATTTTTTCCTCGTTATGTATACAAAATGGACAAATTTTGGGAAGGCAACCCAGACCCGCCGATCGACGCAGCCGACACCAGATTTATTTATTTTCGTGAATCGCGTACTTTAATGTTTTTCTCCTTTTTCTCCCTTGCAAACAGTGTAAACAAAAGAACCTTCTTCACAACAGTTGCAATTGAACACTGAAACACCTCTCATACCTTACATAATGCCTCCCAGGAGAGCTAGAGGAAAAGCGTTTGCTTCCGTCAAGGAGCGGGAAGAAACGTTTACAAATGGAATAAACAAAAATGGGGAGGTCAGTTATTGGCCTCTCTCAACTCCATCCGCAGAAACGATGGCATTGAACGGGTTCTACTTTGATCCAACGAAAACATATATTGACCGAGTTGGATGTTTCGTGTGCAAGGTTAAGGAATTCAACTGGAATTTGCCTTCAAACAGCTACTTTGGCGAAGGAAAAGACGAACCACCTGCTTTTAGACATTTGCGAAATTCACCAGAGTGCGCGTATTCAAACATATTAGTTAGTCGATTTTCTCACGAGAACGATCCAAACTTTAAATGGGAACATAGTGAAGTGTTTGGAGACATACAATCATCCACAGAAGTGCGATTGAAGACTTTCCAAATAGGGAAATGGCCATATGACAAGAGTAAACGATTTCAAGGTTTCCCCAGCAGCAATGAGTTGGCAGAAAACGGATTTTATTATTCGGCATATGAGCCCGGCGATGATACAGCAACTTGTATGTACTGTGGCACGAGTTTAGAGGGATGGGAGGAAGGAGACGATGTGGAAGCCGAACACAGAAAAAGAAAACCAGGGTGTTATGTTTTTGAGGTGGCTGACAAAAGCAGCGAAACAAGTGATCGGAGGTCGTCAATTAGTAGACGTGTATCAGGGATGTATGGTAGTCGCAGAAGCTCATTGATAAAGGGGACAGTGGCCGAGATATCTGATCATTCCATCCAAATGAGGAGACCCGAAATCGAAGAGGAAGCTGAGGAGCCAGAAATTCAACCTGAGGATGTCGAAGAGGCAAAAGAGCTCGAACAGCAGGAGAAACACGTGGAATTATATCAAGCCGAACAACCAGAACAGTTGGTACATCCTGAACAAGACAAAGAAGACCTGCACATAGATGACTTTGATGCTCTTGAAATATCACCTGACCATGAGTCTACGCAAATTTTTGAAGAGCAAATGGATGAAGACAACGAAGCCGTTGAACCATTTGAAAAAATTGATCCAGAATCACTGAAACTAGAGGAAGAAGTGGTTGAAGTTGATGATATGGAGGAGGTCGATAACCATGAAGAGACCGCTCATGTGGAGATTCCTGTTTCTTCATTGAACGAACTGGAAGATCTGTATTTCGTTGAAGATTCAAACACTAGATCATCCACATTTTTCAGAAGAAGTAGACCGTCTTCAAATCATTCTCGCGATTCTTCATTCTCAAGACGGCAGGCGAAAGAATTGCAAACAACTGTCCCTGAGCCAATCGAAGAGGAAGACAAGAATGCACAGGAACCATCTGGGGATTCAGAGAAAGTGATTGGAACCATTCAGACTGGGAAGGAGCTGGTGGAGACAGGAGGGCCTCCACAGGAGAGACTGCCAGAGGAGTTGCCAGAGGAGCAGCCAGAGGAACAACAGACTCCCCATACGCCTTCCGAGCTTCACGTTCCTGATAGTGCTCCTCATATTCCAGATTTTGATGAGCCCCAATGGAGTGATAATTTTGATCACCAAGACCATAAAAATGGGCCAATTATCGAAAGTCCGAATGTGGTGACTAAATCAGCGTCAGAAAGAGATGAACATGAACATGAACATGAACATGAACATGAACATGAACATGAACATGAACATGAACAAAAGATGGTTGAGCCGGAGGTTCAGACTGTGCAAACAAAATGTGAAGTTGAAGGTTACGACGGCATCAAAACTGACATGAGCAAAGAATCTACTGAAAATGAAGAACTCGGAAGAAAACACAAGAGGACTACGGATGAAGATAACTCTAAGCATAAGAAGAAGAAGAAGAAAACGAAGAAAGAGAAAGAATGCAAGCGCAAACAGGAGTCTCAGCCTGAAGAAGACATAGAAGACGAAAAGAAGAAGAAGAAAAAGAGTAAGAAAGAAAAGCAGTCAAAGAAGTCAAAGAGATCGAAGAGATCAAAAATAAAACAAGAAGATGAGGAGACTAAATTGATGGAGACAGTTTCCACAATGGAACACTCCGTTGAGAAGCAAGAGATGCCAGTCGAACAAATTCCTGCTCCAGAGAGTCAACAAGAAATGTCTGTTCAAGGTGAAGAGGTTGAAGCTAATTCACGAAATGATTCTCAATCGAATATTACTTCCAATGGAAAGCTGAATGAGAATGACGACACACCGGTTAAATCAGACAATCAGGGCATCGAGGAAAAGGAAGATAGTTTGATTAAACACGATCAACAATCTTCCGAAGGTTCTTTGATTGGAAGTGATCATCTTAATACAAGCAGAACCAGACAAAATTTGAATTCTGGAAGACATCTTTTTGATGGTAAAGTAATATCATCTGATGATCCATTATCGATTGTCAGTCGGAAGAGCAAAATTGTCAAAAAAAAGAAGAAGGATAAAAAGTCAAAGGTTGAGATGGAAGGGGTTAACTCTATGGAAGACAAAAAATCATCTCCAGCTGATCCTTATTATGAGAGAAACTTGTTTGATGAGAAAGTGGCTCCTTTGGAGCCTTGTGAAATTTATTCTGACAAACCAGTCAAGGTTGAAAACCCCGCAGAAACGTTGACACCAGAATTGGCAAAGAAAAGTTCAAAACATATTCTCCAGGAGATTGAATACAATACAAAACCTGTGGGAAAACCAGTCAAACTAGCATTGGCCTCATCTCCAATTACGAATAGGAGTATCCAAGGAGGTTCTAGTGTGCGTGATCCAACGACTGAAGAATCAGAATCTGCTGTCAGATTAAGTCTAGCGAACAGCCAAAGTACTCCTGAAAAAGCAGTTGAGGAACCAAAACAAACTGAAGAAATACCGAAGGAGAAATCCAAAGAAACGGAGGAGGAACCTGAGGAGAAGCTTGAGGATAAACCTGAAGAGAAACCTGAGAAGAAACCTGAAGAGAAACCTGAAGAGAAGCCTGAGGAGAAGCCTGAGGAGAAGCCTGAGGAGAAGCCTAAAGAGAAGCCTAAAGAGAAACATGGGGAAAAACAAACGAAAAAAGAGGAATCAAAGGACACGCAATCTCGGACTCTTATTGCTAGAAGTCCTGTCAAATCACATTGGACTCACATTGAACAGAGTTCGATCAGCAGTTACACAAACGAATTCAAAGAGGCTACATCGTATGTCAAGGAAGTTTTGGGCTCACGTTATCAATCATTGAACGATGATCTGGATGGGCTTCTTACTGGGTTCGTTGCTGAGATGCCTGATGATGAACTAGAAATGACTATCAAAGAATGGATTCATCACCAAGCAGATCAGGCCTCACGGCTTGTGACTGAAAAATCCGAACAAATGCTACGTGACTTTCAGAAGAACTCCAAACGCGCGCTTGAAGTTCTTGAGAGTTTGCCTGTTGTGGATGAAATGAATATTTCAGATGATGCGGATGATAATGATGTTATTTTTTAACGAAATGACGGGCCAGATAACGAGCTAAGCGAATGGTACGAGTGGTGTAAGTCTTTTGTCACCACAAAAATGATATTCTTCAAGTAGCGCAAAAAATTACGAATATAGAACGACGAATGAGTAATAAGTAATAGATGAACGATTTGGTTCCGAGTAACTAAGCAGCTGGCAATGCTTGAGCCGGCTCCTCGGTTTTCCTTGACCATTTGCATCGTTCGCGCTAGGCTGTGCAAATCTGATACATTTCCCCGTGTAGAGATGTCCAAAACCCGAAAATTGATAGAAACGTAAAAAAAAATCCTTGATGGCGTCAATGATTGTAAAGGCGAGTTAAACTCCATAAACCCAATCAAACTCAACAGACCACCATTTACAGGACGAAACACGAGCGGAGAAGAGGCCTCAATAACGTATTTATTGAAGTAGAAGACGTGATTTTTATTGGCTTGTGTTCGTACCTGCTAATTAATTGAATAAAAATTTGGTGTGTGTTTATTATCGGAAGGCCCAGTTTGTTGAGCAGTGTTTCATCGGAGAAGAAGGGAACAACAAACACGTCATTGTGATAGTTGAGTCATTGTGTTGATTTATTAGTTTGTGTGCAAACATTGGATAATGAATACCCCAGACCAGCCCAATACTAATTCATCCTCACTTGAATCAGTTTCGTGCATTGGGTCACACGTATTACCGGTAACGACAAGAAAAGTTTCAGGAAGATCAAGAAGAGAAGACTCTGTTGGTGGAGCCAATCAGTCAATTCTTATCAGTGATCACGAGATGGATGACCCAGATACAGATAATGAGCAACACGCGAGAAAGTTGCTTTTGAGATCGAAAGCGCGCTCATCTTCGATGTCTTTAGGAACTGTCCCTGGTATCTCAAATAGAAACTTCTCTGCTGTTCACAGAGGTCCAATTGGAATCCTACCACCAGAAATTTTATGTGTGATATTCTCTTACTTGAACTCAAAATCTGATTTGATTTCAGTGGCGCTGACATGTCAATATTGGGCAAATCTAATTATCGAACTGATTTGGTTTAGACCGGGTATTTCATCAAGAAAGATATTCGAAAAATTGAGCAACGTTATGAAATTACCAAGAGATCAAACCTCATGGGATTATCGTCAGTACATTAAGAGGTTGAATCTTTCATTAGTTCCTCATCTTGTTACGAATGATGATATCAATCTTTTCGTTGGAGCTACAAATTTGGAAAGAATCACACTAGTCAACTGCTCAAATATTGGACACGAAAGTATCTCAAGAATTATTAGAGGTTGCGCAAGATTACAGTCGATAGATCTCACTGGTGTCAAAGATATTCAAGATGATATCTATTATGAGCTTTCAAACAACTGTAAAAGATTACAAGGATTATATGCACCAGGATCTTTCAATGTTTCCAAACCTGCTGTTTTATCATTGATTCACAGCTGTCCTCTTTTGAAAAGAGTTAAGTTGAGCGATTGCAGTGAAGTTGACGATGACGTCATCAATGAACTTGTTAGACATTGTCCAAACCTAGTTGAAATCGATCTTCATGGATGCGAGCAAGTTACAAATGAATCATTGCATCACTTATTTTCAACGTTGGAATTTTTAAAAGAATTCAAAATTTCTAAAAATTCTCATATTACCTATGAATGTTTTGAATCAAAAACTGGCGCACAACTTTGTCTGGACAAACTGAGAATCTTAGATTTCACTCAGTGTTTGAACATTACTGACAGAGCTGTCGAAAAAGTGATCAAATTGGCTCCAAAATTAAGGAACGTTGTTCTTTCAAAATGTACTTCAATTACAGATAGTTCACTGAGAGCCATTGCTACATTGGGTAAGAATTTGCATTATGTGCATTTGGGACATTGCAGCAATATCACAGATTTTGGAGCAAAAGATCTAATCAAAAGTTGTTATCGGTTACAATATATTGATCTTGCTTGTTGCACTCAATTAACAAATGAAACAGTTTATGAATTATCACAATTACCAAGACTCAGAAGAATCGGATTAGTCAAATGTGCACAAATTACAGACGAAGGAATATTGGCGTTAGCCACAAATGCAAGAAATACAGATGATACATTGGAAAGAGTCCATTTGAGTTATTGTATGAATCTCACGATATACCCGATATACCGATTATTGAAGGCCTGTCCAAAATTGACCCACATTTCCCTTACGGGAGTTTCACAATTTTTGAGACCTGACATTACACAATTTTGTCGAGAGCCACCTCAAGAGTTTAATTTGAATCAAAAATCTATTTTTTGCGTCTTCAGTGGTGAGGGCGTGGCTCAGTTGAGAAATCATTTGCTTCAACTTTTTGAGACCCCTCAGGACCCTGAACGAGAGGCTGCGGAGTTGCTGGACATCATTGCTGCAGTTATCGAGGGAGTTGATGATATCAATGACAGTATAGTGAATGGCGACGCAGTTCAGAGAGAGCAACTAAGATTGTTTGTTGACACTCTAGATCATTTCATTAACGATTTCCATGGATTAAATGTACCAAGGACTCACCTCGAGTTATTTGGAAGATGTGTTTTCACAAGACTACCTGCAGAGCATGTTCCTAGAATACAAAGATTTTTCCAAATGCTACAAAATCATCCACGACAAACTGCTCAACCAAGAATGATGCAGCAACAACAGCAACAACCACCTCAACAGCAACAGCAACAGGTTCAACTTGGAGTTGGAAGGCCACAAGAACCACTTAGTCGAACAAGACAGAGTACTAGAAGAACAATTCAGCATACTGCTCCAACTCCAGTTTCTGTCCCCCAATTTAGGCCTATTGAGACTGAACTATTCCAACCTCAAACAACAAATTTGTTGAATGATGATGATGACGAGGTTATGGAAGATTTATGAAGATGAGGATTTATTAACGAAATTGTTGCTTGTCCGCTTTTTATTTTTTTAACTTTTATTGAATACTTGATTCTTTATATCTATATATAAACGACATATATTATTTTGCCGTCGTGACGAAAAAATGGTGCAATATTTTTCATTCTGAAGGGGAATCGCCAGCCATATAAAGGTTCTCTATGAGGGAGCCATCAACTGTCCTTGTAAAATTAGTTTGAAGTGTTCTATAGTGCACAATATCAACCAAATGGGATTCCAAATAGTTCATTAGATAATTTAATTCTTTTAAAATTTCTGATTTAATTTCTGGATCAAATAACATTTGTCTTGGTTCGCTTTTTAGGCCAAAATTCTGTTCAATGAGATTCTCAAGATTCAAAAGTCTCAAAGTCTCAATGAATTGAGCGACATATTTGGTGACTAAAGTTGACTTTGAAGGGGATGAAATGTAATTTGATGAATTAAATTCAATTGAATTGATCCATTCTTCAATAACACTGATTGACGATCCACTACTCGATGGATCTAATTTTTTGTATAAGTCCAACGAGTTTATGACCCTTGAATTTGTCTTTTTCTGATGAAATCTCCAGTAAAAACTTTTAGCGTATGAATTTTCAACTAGCGGTCCCAATGTTGGTTGTCCTTGTGCTTGTTGTACTTGGGATTGTTGTGATGATGAATTTGGTCGGATTGTCATGAATTTTAATGTCTTAAATTTTAAAACACCTCCTGCTGTAACTGGTGGTGTTTGATCCACAAGCCGCGGAACCATTCCTAGAACGGAACAGATTGGATTGATAAGATAACGTGAAAAGTGATTATAAATATCGTAACCATGATCTGGTTCTTTATGATAAGGAGAGTCAAATCTTGAGTTCAACACATCAAATGTGTCAGCATAGCTTGCGTGACTGCTAGCATCGGCGGCGCCATCGGCGCTGTTGGGGCTTCGTGATGACATAGCTGGGATTGTGCTAGCCAAGACTATAAGGGAGGGAAAATGAGGGGAACAAGTGCAAAGTGCAAGAGCAAACACAACGAAATAAAATCCACTGGAAAAAAGATACTATAGAAGCTCAAAAGAAGCAGCCCAGATAAGTACAAAGATATAAGCCGAATGGGTTTAATTGAATGAAGGATGAATAAAAAGGGATCACTTTTTCAAGCGCCAAAGAACAACCGCTGTCGCGACGACGACGACGACGACGACGTTTCATTTCCGATGTCGATCGACGCGTGATTTTTTTTCTGCCTTTTACTCGGCCAGCTGCGCCTCCCCAGCCGGGACTAAGATCCGGCGCTTGATACCGCAGGCAGCCGAAGCACGCCGCAGATTCGCGCAGACGCCACCACTAATATCGCTTATGTGGGGTAAACGAGGGAAAAATCGAGACATTCCCGGCAGTACCGTGTCGGGTTCGATGCACGACCCAACGTTCGGGCCGGCGACCGACACAAAACAGAAGGCGCAGGCTAGCAGGCATCGGGCGGCGCGGTGCTGAGCGGCTCGATCCAGCGGAGACAGAATTATTTACGGGGGGCCGCTAAGGGAATGCCAAGGGGGCGTTGAAGGGACGGCCAAGGGCGCCCATACTTCCCCGGTGGATGACTGAGAATTAATTTTCAAGGGAGGAATTCATTTTTACTTATGTTTTGATCGGTTCAATGCTCAACAATCCTGTTACAATTGGACCATATTTCTCGGTTTAAAACTATAAAGTGCCCCAGCGTTGCTAGAAGTATCAATCCGACTAACGAACGAGTGTGGGCTCTCCAATATAACACATTCAGTTGGACAGACGTGGTGTGATTTCTTGCTCTTGCCAGCACACATCTCCAATGATTCAACCTCCGCTAGGAAACCAACCGCCGGTTGGGAGTGGGTTTTTGCACATGAATGATCAGCATATCCCCCAGTTTCAAGTGGCAGGCTTGGCCAATCAGCAGCCGCAACAACAGAACCAGCAAAATTCATTACTTACTCCTTCCCCAGGACTGCGCTCGAATACAGATATCTATAATAACTCGAATTTCCCATCTACAAATATGGGATTACCCCCACAAAACAGATCTGCTTCAATTGACATAACCAATTTTCTTTCAAACGAATCTGTTTTGTCTTCATCAATTGCAAGCGATACACTTACGCCTAATTCCGTCGCTTCCGCATCTAATGTTGGTATTAGAACCAGACATAGATCTGGTACATTACCTTCAAAATTGAATGGTAGTAGTGGAACTGGTGGCGCATCGACCGCAAGCAATTCGAATACCCCTTTACTTCCACCGGACAATCCGATGAATCTCAGTATTAGTCCAGGCCTGGACGCAGTGTTTGAAGATTCATCCCAGCTACTCGGTCAACATCAACCACAACCAAGATTAAGATCCGGTTCTATTCAGAGTTCTATTTGGTCAGACGGTCTTGGATCTTTGAACCAGCAAGATCATCCTTCTCCGGGTTTGTTGTCTGCCGGAAATGTTCTATTCAATCAGCAACATACCGCTCAACAACATATTCCTCAATTGAACATTGACCTGGATTCCATGGTTTCTCCAGCAACAACTGCTACTACAAACGCTACCACTACCCCTCCTAACAGAGTCAGGTCATGCTCTGCTAATCAGATTGTTTTCCCCTCAACTGACAAACACTATTTACAACAGTATGCCTCGATTAGAGAAGAATATCCCCAATCTAATTTATCTTCACCTCCACAAAAACAACAGCAACAGAAATTGGCCCAGACTCCTCAAAAATCTTTGCCATCTCTGTTCGGTGAAGTCAACAGCAGACCACGTTCTCAAAGTTTTGCTGCCGGTTTCCCTGTTTCCGATAATATAAATACAACAAATATTTTCGGACATTTGATCCAAAATCAAGCTGCCCCAGCTCAGGCCCTATTGCAAGACAATGTTCCTGAGGCTTGCATCTCGTTAACTTCGACACACACCAATCCATCCTTGGGTCCAACAAACACTTTATTGTTCATTAATTTACCTAATGATCCTAGTTTGACTAATGCCGTGAATTTCTACAGAATGCTCAGCCAATTCGGCCTGATAATCTCTGTCAGAGTGGTTGTTTGTAAAGAAAACAAAGATTTGGTTGTTGTGGCAGAATTTGCAGATATCGATGGTGCAATGAGATGTAAGAATAAGATGAATTACCAAGAGCTAGTTCCTGGATTAAGTTGCATTATTTCTTTTGCTAAGATCTTGTCACTTCAAGATTCTCAACAAAGATCATCAAAGCCAGATTTACAATATCCTTTCCCTCAACCACATCAATCACAAGTTCCGCCACAAATTCCTACACCAGCACAACAGCCTCAAGCTCAGCAACAAACCAGATCTGCAGATATTCCAATTATCACAACTTCATCCGATGAACCGAAAAAGGAGAGCTCAAACAGTGGACAAGTTAGACCAACTACTTTGAATGATAAAATTGAAAATTATAACATGCTTTTATCAGGAGTTGTTCCAAAGGTTCATTTGACTGAAAAAGAAAAACTTCACTTGAGATTGCTCATCTCCAAAGCTTTGGTCTACCCTACGATTAAGGAGAAGAATCTGGGAAAACTACCAGATCCAGCACCAGTTAGACATTTTGACACTCCAAGATTGAGAGAAGTCAGAAAACAATTGGATGCGAATCAATTGTCCAAGTCAGATATTGAAGAGTTGGCTCTAGCAATGGAAGATGAATTACCTGAGCTTGCATCTGATTATTTGGGAAATACAATTGTTCAAAAACTGTTTGAAGTTTGTGATCTTCCAATCAGGGATTCAATGATTAAAGTTTTGACACCATATTTTGCACAAACCGGTGCACATAAAAACGGTACCTGGGCTGCACAAAAGATCATCAACACTATTGCCACAGAAAGAGAAAAATGGTTAGTTTCTGAATCTTTGAGACCATACTGCACTCAACTATTCAATGATCAATATGCAAATTATGTGATTCATGGAGTTTTGAACTTTGGCCAACCTTGGAATGATTTTATTGTTGAAACAATGTTGAGTACCTTTATGGAGATTTCCAGAAACAGGTTTGGTGCAAGAGCAATTCGGACCTGTTTGGAGAGTGAATCCATCTCCAAAGAGGCAATTATTGCTATTGCTGTGTGTGTGTTCACTTGGTGTTGGGATTTGATCACTGATCCAAACGGATCATTGTTGATTACTTGGTTGTTGGATACATGCCAGTTGATTGAAGACCGTCATATGATTTTGGCAAACATTCTTGTGCGCGGACAAGAAAACCAATTGACTCCACAGTCTATTCAAGATCAATTTGAAAACGAGGACCATGATAGCATGAACCTAATTAAGATCTGTTGTTCAAAGCTTGGTAATTTGAGTGTTCTCAAATTGTTGAATTACAGAGGAAATCTGAGAGCCAGGGATTTGATTCTTGGTGAAATTTTTGGAGATGATTCAGTGGTCGATGAGAATTCTGAGAATGTCAATGATCCATCTAAATTAGAGAACTTGAAGAGAATTTTGATTGACAGATCATCGAATGGATCTACATTCATTTACAAGATACTCTCCATTCCGACAATTGATACAGAAAAGAGACGGAAACTTTCTGTTAAGATCAGATATGTTTTGCAAGAATCCAATTTGGTTTCTGGTCACCAGTATAAGAGATTATGTGAGGAAGTTGGATTGAAAGTTCAACATCAGAGATCATTATCCGCTGTCTCCAGAAAGAAAAAGTCAAGATCCAGATCTAACTCGACTAATGCTTCCAATGGTAATGTTACAAGCAACACTACAGTTAGTGCTAGCGCGAGCGCTAGTGCAACTGCATCAGACAATGGTTACGGGCTTCATCTTGGTGGGTTACCTGTTTCTCCAGGAAATGTCGTTGGAGCTCCACAATTGAACTCACATTCCATGTTTCCTAATTTGAATCAACAATCGCAGACACAACCACAACCACATGAATTGCAACAACAAATTCCCACTAGCGTTTCCAATCTTTTCAAGCTTCAACAGCAACAACAACAACCACCACCACCACCACCAACTAATCTAGATTATGACCAACTACTCAGACAACAATTAGAAAAAATGTCGCTCAATGATCCTAATAAATTTGGTGTTTCTTATTCTAATGAACAAAATGGCAACCAACCGAAGCAGCACCTGTCTACCCAGCCAACACAGTCTGAGCAACAGCTGTTTTACTGAATACCTTTACGCTTTAATGTTTGATCTTTTTCTAGTATAATTTTTTGATAAAAGTTCATTTTTTTCTACATATATTTTTAAACTATCTGTTCATAATAAATTTACTAAACAACTTTCTCATGTATCTTGTCGTCAAAAGTACACAAACATATATAGAAGCAATGAAATTACTCTTCGTCACTATCTTCCTCAGCTTCTTCGAGCCATTTAAGGAATGGTTTAGCAGCCTTTCTAACCTTTTTGGAAACATCTTTTGGAACATATTTCTTACTCACGTGAGTACCCCAGTCTTGAATGACTTCTTCAGAGGCTAAGTCGTTATCGTAAAGAGCCATAAGGATTTTTGGAATGGATTTAATGAGATCAGTGTGGTTGAGACCAACAAGTCTTTCGATACCTCCAAGAAGAGATTTTTCATGTTTAGCGGATGTAACCAATTTTCCGAGCAAACCTTTGTGGTTTTCAATCTGTTGGATGATATCTTCATCAAACAAAACTTGAGCCAACACTTCGATAGTCTTTGGTTCAGAAATAATACCGAGTTCAGAACCTCTCTTGAAGATTTCAACGTCATTTGGTAATTCTTCAGAGTCCAAAAGCCACTCACCAAACTCTTCGTATTTCTCGTTAGCACTGTCGTTCAAAGTCAAACCTTCAAGTTCTCTAGCTCTAGCCTTAACAGCTTCTTCGGACATGTCGACTGCCCAATCATCATCGTTGACAACAACTTTTTGAGAAGGTGGAGCCTCAGTTTCACCAAGGCCGGGCGTTGAATCGTCGTTATCTTCATCTTGACCAATTTTTTGTTTTTCGGCAAGATCAGAAATAGATTTACCAGCACCAACAACGTTGGCAGAAGCAGTGGCAGCCTTTTTAGTCTTCTTTGGTGGGTTCTTCACTATGTAACCACAAAGTTTCAATCTTGGATCAATTTTGGTGATTTTACCACAAGCTTTACAATCTCTGGTCAAAGTTTCATCTCTTGCGATGTTGATTTCTGTTTCTGGATTTTTACAGGATGGACACAAAACAAATTTGTTGATGAATCCATCCAAACTGTCCTGCAACTTGTTGGCGTCGTGTTGTCCGTTAATCAAAAAACGCTCGTTATCCTCGTTAATAGAAGTTTGAGCTCCGAGCTCAAAACCAAAGTACTTGATAACGTATGAAGTTGGTCTTGCTAAAGCACGGGCCACTTCAGCAGCGTTCAACACGTTGGTCTTGATACCGTTACCTCTACCTTCGATCTTAGCCTGGATAGGAGGCATCTTGTAACGGTAGAAAGGATCATGGTTTTCTCTGCAAATGTTAATCAGCGACATGGTGGGAGTGTGATGGTGGTTGAAGAGGTGTCACTGATCTGTTTGTATGAAGCGTTGAAGTGAATTTTTCAAAACTTAATGAAAATTTTTTTGGAGCGGGTTTGGAAACATCCGTACACCACTTAGCACCTTGCCTCAAACACAGATAAAGAGTTACTCTCGAACCCTTGCAAATAAATGACTTGCTCCGTTCGTCTACGCGACCACGGCCATGAATTTCACATAAGACTCGCTCTGACTTGCTTTGCTTGTCATTCGCTTGTCGTCTTAAACTAAACACCCTATAAATTAACACCTTCATGAGTTGCTTGGCTCGATGCTTCACTTTGTCTGTGCATCACTCACTTCGCTCGTCACTCTTCGCACGCCATTTCGTCACAATGATCTCGCAACCAACTTCTGAGTAGTTCTCAAGGCCTCGAACTTGACATTGGAATTAGGAGAGCTCATCAAGGTCATGATCTTAGTCTTTGTTCCGGTCTGATCAATAACCTTAACCACCTCCGGCAAGACCTTGATCAATTGGCTCACATCAAAGCAAACAATAGCTTGGTTCAAGAATTGTTGTTCACCATCGACCGTGGAAGTATCCAACAAAGCGACAAGTTTCTTCAACAACTTCCAATTATTCTCCTTAAATTTTTCACCGTTTTCAATCCAAAACTCCTCGCTCTTGTGAGACGGAGACCAACTCAATTTAGTTGTCTTCAATTCAGCCTCGTATTCATCAAAAGTAGTAAGAGTTGTGACTGCTTCTTCTAAAATTTCCAACAAACTATCGAGATCTGTCTTGAGCTCTTCATCAGCCCATTTTCTTTCTATCAACTGCTTTGTAATCTCCAATCCTTTGGCCAACAAGAATTGTTTCACCAATTGATCACGGCCGGTCTCGACACTCAAGAGGTTCAACAGCGCACCGATCGAGAGTCTCACGATCTTCTCCTTGACTGCATCTTTAGCCACAGTGTACAACATTCCAACAAGTTCGGAATAGTTCTGACAGATGTCAAGTAATGCCTGTGGAATGAAGGTCAATAACCAGATTGACATCGTCACATAATATTTCATTTGCAACTCTCCCCTTCTTTCACCAAAAATCTTGAGTAATGGTGGGAAGTAGGTAGTGTGATGATCCCAAAAGAAAAGCCTGTAAGTTTTGATCGAGAGTAGCTCTTTGAGTAACTGAATTGAAAGGAAATTCAAATCCAATTTGGTTGACGAAAGCAATTTTGTTAAAAATTCAAATAGTGGAGCCAAAATGGTCTCTTTGTCATTGTAACTCTCGTCTTCATCGGTCAACAAAAGAGTGAAAACATAAGCAGAGCTTAATTTGATGGATTCATCGTCAGAGTCAAGTAGTTTCACTAGTGGTTGATATGGTAAAGAAGAATCTAAATGTGAGATGTTGAGAATGTTTTTAGCAAATCTCGAATTTGGTGCAACGAGTGTGTCTATCAATGACACCAAAACAAACCGAACGATGTCATCATGAGGTGCTTTTGAAAGTAATGAGACAATCTTGGTTGCGTAGTAATCGGCATTCTTCATGATATAATTAGCCTTATCTTTGACTTCAGAGAAGTCAGCCAACTTCTTGAGACATTCGGCTTCTTCAGCAGTAAGGTAATCTGCCCTCACACAGCTATCCCATCCAATTGCTCTGGTTCTGGCATTGGAAACAATGTCATTGATTGTATCACCTTCCAATTTAAATTGCGACTAAAAACTGTTAGTAGGGAGAAAAACTACCAGAAACGCAAAGATACATACCAGCTGAAGTTCCACGGTCATCTTGCTCTATGTGTGTTGTTTAAATAAACCGGTACTGTCCAATTGATCTCAGTCAATGGTGAATGGCTGAGTGTTGTTAGTGCTGCTTTTACTGCAACTAACTAGGTGTAGTTTTTCTTGAGGTGCGAAAAGCCGGGTAAATTTACATAATACCTTACATAATTTTTTTATCTCCGTTCTATGTAACAACAAGTTTTGGGAATGGATCTTTCTTGCTCAACACAACAACACGATTCCCATGCGAAATGTAACCTTTAACAAGACCTTGGTATATCAAACTAGCAAGTCTGGACTCAATTTCGTCTAACAGATATTCTCGACCCGAACTCACTTCCAAACCGATCTTCAGTAGCTTGAGATCTAATTGATGCTTGTTGCAACTCAAAAACACTTTTTTGAACAACTTAAGTTCGACGAAAGGACGTAAACGAAGATAAATAGAGTATATTTTCTTCTTGAGCAACAGACGTTCTAGCGTGGCGAGTTCGGCGTCAAAAGTAGTCAAATCACCTACTCTGATGCTGTAAAAAAGATTATAGAAAACTTGTAATGAAGAATACCTGGACCAAAGATCATTGCTTGGTAGTTTCTTCTCGAGTAAGAACTTGATCGGTAGTAACATCAACAAAATCGCCTGTTGTTGTTGTTTGCAATCCTGTTGACATGTGCTGAGCGCTCTTGTGAGATGTTTGTTGGCAGATACAAGATCGTCTTTCATACAAGAAATGACTCCATTATAATAGTTGAAGTTGACTGAATGTGACTTTGGCGATAACTCGACGCTCGGAAGGTTTGGTGCTTTATTCAAAACCTTTGCTAGATTACTAGCAGCTTCAAACTTCTCGAATTTGAAATAGCATTTGAAGAGTTCATTCGCAAAGAAGTAAACATACTTCTTTTTAGATTCATGTTTTGATCCAGATTTATCAGTCAGACAAATTTTGAATGGTTTTTGTAGCACATCCACTAGTCTTTCTGATAACGTGAGCGAATCTCCTTTGAGTTTGATTTCTTCGCTCACGCCTTGCATTTTCAAATACATGCAAACCAACTGCCGGAGTTCGGACGTAGCGGTGCTCAATGCCGGACAAATCCAGCTGGTTTCCTGTTGAGCACATTTCACTAGCGATTGCACTAGCACGATGGATTGTTCGATAGCGATTTCGAGATCGGAATCTACAAGAAATGCTTTGATGATGAGACAGTGTGCGGTTATGGCATTTGCCCAGTTTTTCCTCTGGTCCGAGTCTAACACTGGAAGGTACGTTTCAGGGGGGATGGCAGTTAGAAAAGTGTAGTAATCCTTTTTAGTTTGGAGAAATTCTGGTTTGTAGAGGAATGAGATGGATGACGACAAAAGATGTCCATTTTTGTTTGCAATTGCAATACCAATTTGGTTTACAAAGTCAACGTAAGACATCGTTGTAGTGACGGTATTGATGGTAGTGATGGTAATGGTAGTGGTAGTGGTTGAAAATTATATCGAATTATTATTTTTTGAATTTGAGTGCGATGTGTGGCTGGAGAATATGGCTGTGCTTCTACTGGGGTGGCTAGAGAATTTTTTCACTTTGTTAAGGCTGTGCATGTTTTGATAATTCCATTTTAGTAACTGATAACTCGCAGTCTCAAAGATCTCTACAAACGAGAATTTATTGGATTTCAAACAACTTGTGAAATCGTTGCCGGTATTCCATAACAAGACAAGCAACGATGTCGACTGAAGAAGTGATTCCAAAGTCCAAACTCAACAAGAAACAATCCCTCTCCATTCTCTCGGGTTCGTCACTCAATACACTCAACCATGCTCCATCCACACATTTTGAAAAACCAATCAAGGAAAGACTGGTGAGCGAAAGCACCGGATTGATCAAGTTTGCGCTCAAGCCTACCGAGGAAACTAAGACGCAAGTTGATTTGACTCAAGAAACTGCAACGTCGCACGAATCAGTCGAAGAACACGAGAAGTTGGGTTTACCGATCTACGTTCCAATAACAAATGCAAATAAAACTACCGAGTCCTCTGCTGAAGAAGCTGAAACGCTACTTTACCAGCTCGCTTCAAAACAGAGAAGAGCCCTGGAATTGAAAGAGGAACTTGAGGCAGTGGAAGCAGATATGAGAGAACTCGAGTCTCGATACAAGAAATTAGTAGTCAATCCCGACTATGCATCACAGAAAAAAGTCCCATCAATGATGAGCACATCACCATCGAAAAAACAATCCATAATAAATTTCAAGGCTCTATCACGTGACACAAATCAGGAAGTCAACAACATCTCAAAAACTATCAATACATTCACAAATAACCTTAGTAACAGTGAAATTGTTAGCAAAGGTAAGACGTTATTTGAAAACTTCAATAAGGAGAATGAAAAATGGTTGACCGAGTTGAACACACGCGCACAGAAATTCAAGATTGACAATAAACAAGGCCAAGAAGAGGCAAATGCCGTCTTCAAGAAATTTCTACCTGCCAAACTCGCTCAGTGGCCATTACAGAATGATGGATCTAATGTTAAGCTTTCACTTAACAACATCTTCAATCCGCGTAATAAATCAGAAAGTCTGATTGCCGACCAGACACAGCTTGCAGATGCTTCGATCGCCGACTTTGAGTATTCTGAGTGTGATAATTACGATGACACTGTAGCTAGTCCAACCAAGTCAAGATATCAAAGCTCCCCGTTGAGAGATGACAGAATTATTTTGGAGGAGGACGAATATTCCGATGAGGAGTACGGAGGAGAGGCGGTTCCTCTCGAGATATGAGGATTCTTGTGGACATTACTACCCTCAGGCCAGTGACAATGTAGAGAAAAGACCACTCACTTCGTTGGGTGTGCAGAAAGCACACGTGACCGCACACACGTGCATCCATTTATACGCAATAAAAATTTCTCCGGCATTCAGGGCCCTTACGACCCGTTCCATTCAAAAACACCAGTGACCTGCACAAACAAAATATCGGAAACCCATTGTTGACCATCTTGTCGCTGACTCACTTTATTCCTTCAATTTCCCCAAGGTTGAAAAATTTGTATTGCTAAATCCCGCATTTAGTCACGATAGTATGGATAAACGGGATTCAAACAGATAACCGGTCGCATGGCGGAAAAGTAGAAAAAAATCAAAATCAAAATCAAAATAAAAATTTCACAGGTGCGAAGTCATAATTTTTAATTAGAAGTTTAAAATCTAATTTTGACAGATTGAGTAATCAGTCATACGGTGATCAGTAGTTTGGTACAATTAAACAGAAAAAACAGTAGATTGAGGAAAGTAAAATGAAGCAAACATAAACTAGACACACATAAAACATGACTCAGTTATGGCCAAGTTACCAATGGTACCCAATGGATTTTTGATTCGATCGAAATGATTTGATTTGGTTTTTTAAGCGGTTTGTCTTTGGTATTCCTTGGTCATATCAGCGTCAGGAATAGAACCACAAACAGTCTCAGTCATAATACCGGTAACAAGGTATGGGTCAATGTTAGAGGCTGGTCTTCTGTCCTCGAAATATCCGTAACCTTCAGCTTGAACAGATCTTGGGATTCTAACAGAAGCACCTCTGTTGGCAACACCGTAAGAGAAGTTCTCCATCGAAGCAGTCTCGTGTCTACCAGTAAGTCTTTGCTCGTTATCATCACCGTACAAGGCAATGTGCTCCTTGTGTCTCTTGGAAAGCTTCTCGATAGCAGCCTCGATGTACTTCATTCCACCTGGGGCTCTCATAGCGGCAGTAGAAACATTGGTGTGGCAACCAGCACCATTCCAGTCTCCCTTGAGTGGCTTTGGGTGGAAAGTCACCTTAACACCAAACTCTTCAGCGACTCTGTTGAGCAAGTATCTAGCCATCCACAATTCGTCACCCATCTTGATACCTTCACATGGACCAACTTGGAACTCCCATTGAGATGGCATGACCTCAGCGTTGATACCAGAGATGGTGATACCAGCATGGAGACAAGCTCTGTAGTGAGCCTCAATAACATCTCTGGCATAAACCTTACCGGTACCAACACCACAGTAGTATGGACCTTGTGGGGCTGGGAAACCACCCTTTGGCCAGCCGTAGATGGAGTTGTCGACAGGATCCAAAAGAGTGTACTCTTGTTCAAGACCGAACCAAATCTCCTCGTCAGCGTGAGCAGTCATGAGCTTACTGCACTCGTGTCTGTGGTTGAATTTGTTTGGAGTACCGTCGTTGTTCCAACACTCAGTGAGGACAATGACGTTGTCACCCTTTCTGAATGGATCTGGGTAGAAAGCAACAGGTCTGAGGTAGACATCAGAGTTATCACCTGGAGCTTGACCGGTAGAAGAACCATCAAAGTTCCACTCTGGAAGTTCAGAGATTTGAGTCACCTTCTTGTTGAGGGTTCTGCACTTGGATCTCATTTCACCGCTACCGTCAATCCAAACGTACTCGGCCAAGACCTTTCCGCGCTGGTCCAAGTCCATGTACTTGGCCAAAGTAGAGGTGTGTTCTAGAATTGAGATTTCTTGAACCATGATGTATATGTGTAAATTTTTGTGTGTTGTTTGTGTTGGAAAGGTGGTTACCTCCTCCTAACTGTTTTAAATGAAAGAAAGCAAATTTCTCTTCAAAGAAACAAAAAAAGGTTTTTCACGTAAATTATCTTGTGTTCAAAGTGGATACTAATATATCTTTATACTGTTTTTGTGCAACCAGCGCAGATGCAGCTTTTTTTTACTTTACGCCTATAAATTGGGTACTGTTCGCGAGTTTGGAACACAATACACGACGTTTTTGAAAAAAACCGGAAATTGCAAAAAGAAAAAAGCATAAGACAAAGGTCGCGGTAAGCGCTCTGTTGCCTAAATGGGATGTTTCCGATATCCGACGCAGACTTTGGACTGCACACTTGCAGTCTGGTTCACCCAATAACGTCTGTGATAGACAATAAGACTTGCTAAATGCGCGGATAACGTGTTCTAGCTGGCCAGTGGTCTGGCGTCACTCTTGCCGCTAGGCAGGCATTACTGACGCGTGAAAATTTTAGAACGATCTGACTCATGTTTGAGTTCCTTGCGGTTATTCAAGCAATCTAGCTCAATTACCTTCATTTCAGTCTCGGTAACGCCTTCCTTTAGGGCTCTTTTTCGAGTCCATGGAAATTAGCGTCGCGAAGTCAGTCAAAAAAATTTTAAATTAGATTTGTTCGCGCAAGGACAGGTTTCTCCCCCACAGTTTGTAGTTTGAGGGGTGTGTGGCGCAGCAGTAGTAGTAACTAAGCTACATGTGGCGGTGCAATTGGTTTCTACTGCTGCTTTTCAGCACAAGTGCTGCTGTGTGTGTACCCCTCCTCTCCTCGCTGCGGCAAAAAGAAAAGATGATAAACCACTTTTGACAACTTCATTCAAACGAGCGCTCAAAATGTAATCATGAGACTTTTGTAGCCGACCCTCTCCTCGGACAACTCACAAGTAGTCCACCACTAATCAAATTGGTACAGACTTATTTGAGTGGGGTTAAATATTTAGATATCATGCCCTTCGAATAAAGGTATTACAATAACTACCCTGCTTGTCGGGGCTTTGTCAAGTGCATACGCAGTTATGAACACCCCTATCTTACAAATTCCTTTCTCGTAATTGGTCTTCGTACGTGAGGTGCTGCAAGCGCCTGCCTGTTGCACATCCCTGTTGCCGGAAGTATAGTAAAAAGGATTACCGGTTACAACAGTATCCGGTTCCCACTGGAAATGGATAAATGCGCATCGAGTCGCGTGAACCACATGGCTTGAGACAAAAAATAAAATGTCTTTTACTGCTTACTAGCTAGCTATGAACTGCTTACTGGAGGTGAGTGAGAGAGACTCATGAGCTAACTAATCAATGTTTAATATACACATTCCGTGTTTGATTCACTTGTTAATTGAAGAGTTCTTCATTGGCTCGTTATGCAGGTGAGTTATTTATTTATCGATTGCCTGTTATTTTACCTGTCGTAAGGGACACCCCTATTTTGCTTATCTCCCCAATTATCACCAGATAGGACAGCCCGAAAAAAACTCAATTTTTTCGCGATAAAGAAAGACTCATCAATTACATAAGCAGATTTGAACTTGTTTTTCAAGGTAGTGTACCGTCCTAGTGGTAGCCCTGGTAATAACGAAAATCGTCCCAAGTTTTTCCCAAATGGGCAAAATGTCAACAACATATTCATTTAACGAACGTAAACAACAAGAACTCACTAAAAATTATTTACAAATGAATTAAACTAAACAATTAGTGACACTTTTGTTGACGCATCGTTTCAATCAACTCTTCTCTTATTGAAATTCCTTCACCCTTTTCTTGTTTCTCCTCCTTTACTAGTGCTAATTCGTTGCTAATCGCTAAGTCTTGTTCAGTTTGTACAACATGAGTGTGGAGAGCCCATCTCGGGAGCACGACTCGCTCATCAGCACAACTGGAACAAATGCCGAGGATATTTTCAAACTTGCAAACCAATCAGTTGATGAACTTCTTAAGGAAATCAAGTCGCAATCATCAAACAATCTTGTGAAAGTTCTAGACCAATCAACTTCTTCACCAGTTACTGAACCATTGAAGCTAGATGCAAGAACATCAAATAGCGACAACTCTAACTCTGATGAGTCTTTTGATTACGATGGCGATGTCGAGGTCGAGAACTCTTTCAGAACAACCTTAATTCGTTCTGATAGTTTGGATATGAAAAGAAGATCTATTTCCGGCCCAAGAAAACTTCAAGAATCGCCTATCAAGACACCAAGAAAGCAAAAATTTGTCACTATTGAACAGTCTCCACCAAAAGTTATGGAATACGAAGCCTTTAGTGATGATAATTCATTTGATGAAAGTCCTGAAGTTGGTGAAGTTAAAATTGTTGAAGTCAACTGGGACAAAGTCCCACTCAAAATTGCAGGTGATTCAGAAATAGTTGGCAGACCATTGCCTAAATTGCAACCATCAGATTCGAATTTTTCAATAAAATCAATGCCAAACTTACCACCGAGAAATTCAAGTCTTTATGGTTCACCAAGTGATAAAAAAGCTGAGTTTTCTGATGATTCCGAAGAGACAATTGCATTATCTCCAATGTCACAAGCCAACTATTCTACAGACTACTCGAAAGCAGCCGATGAACTTGTGGAACAAAACAGAAAGATGAGTGTTAGCGAAAAATTGACTGCGCTCACCTTGACTCCAGCTACTCCGTTGACTTATGATCACGAAACGTATATGGAAGATCTGAGACGTGGAGAATTGTTGGATTCAGAAGACATTCGGTACAATAAACAATACAGAGATGCGTTCAAAGAAGGATTGACGTCGAAAAAAGAGGAGGAAGCACCAGAAGACCAAATCATCGAAGATTTGGGTGAACTTTACGAAACTAACATCGATAACACTGATGGTAAGAATTTGACTGTTTCTAGAAAGAACTCCGTCAAGTCACAAATGAGCATCAATTCTGCAGAGAGGGTTTTAGAAACAAAGATTGTTAATGCACCAGTGACTGTGACAAATCCAGAAGAAGAGCAGAAAGAATTACAAATATCGAAAACCAGAGATATTCTTTCCAATGATACCCAACACAATCACTCTAGATCTCCCTCGTTATCCGATACCATGGGTAATTTGCTGAAATCTATGTCTTTCACGATGAAAAATACTTTGTCTGGTAATCAGTTGGACGAGATCCCAAGAAGGGCACCAAAGGAAAGACAAGTTTCGATCCAAAGTACAGCAACCTCCACTTATAACGAATCGGATTTCATTTCTGCCGAAGAAGGCGAGTCGAGTGTCGAGGATGAAGAAGAAGGTGAAATCAAGCAAAGTACAAAATTGGAAGATTTGGGTCCGGATAGTGATTGTACTATTGATCATGTTGAAGACACTATTAATGAAGAAGACGTCACTGCCAAATCTATTGGTGAAGAACCATCTGCATCCAGTAGTTTTGCTTCTGAAAAGTTTGTTTTGCAGGTGTCCAATTTCGATGATGATCCATATGCTTTTGAGATCGAGGGACCTGATGGATCATTCGATTCAACAACTTCTAAAGTCTCACAAAAGGGTAAACGTATTCTGAGTTCAGAAACTTCACCAAAAGAAGAAGTTTTAGCTATCTGGTCTACGCAGGAAACCTTCAAGAAGCTGAACCATAAAGTTACTCCATCTTTCCAAAGTATTTGTGACCCAAGTACATCGAAATATGTTGTCAGAGAGGCTCATCATAAATCCGTTCAAGTTGTTTCTCCCAAACCTTCGCTCCATCAGGTTGTTTCCCCAAAACCCTCGTTTCTGCGGAAGGCCGATACTAGTTGCGAGTCGGTAGTCGTGAAGGAGCAATCTACACAGGCAGAACTAACTTTCAACAATCCGCTAAATGAGTCAACGATGGATACTACGAATGTCCAGGATGAGCAGGCGGAGGTTGAAGAAGTGCAACAAGTGGCTAAAGAGGTGGCAGAGGAAGATTCAGAAAGTTCATTGGAGCATCTCTCATTTGTAAATTCTATCCATCTTTCTGACGTTTTGAAAGACGAAAAAGACGACTCTTTCCTTAACGAGTTACAAAAATGGGAACTCGAGCAACAGGAAGAGGAGAATGAATTACCACCGGCCAACACCAATAAAGAGACATTAGCCAACGTTTGGAGAAGAGGAACATTGTCATCCAAAAAAACCATGATGAACAAGAAAGAAAATGATAATATCAAGTTCCCACATCTTTCCGTTGATGAAGTCGAGAAGTTTATGATTCACAAAAGAATGGCCAGTGATGAGTTCCAGATCAAGAATGCTAGTAATCATGTCAAATTGGAAAAATCCAGTGAACATCAAGAACAACAGGGACTCATGCTAAAGGTGAATGTATTCAATGATAACGATTCCAGAAGTGTCTTCACTAACAATGAGGACAAGATTGTTCCTGATCTGTCCATATCCACTGGTAAAGTGAAACCAAAGAGTTCGTTCTCCATTTTCGAGGATACGACGTCCAGTACTGTTGAGATTCAGCACACTGAAATAGAAAATAGCAGATACGGAGACCTTGTTCCTGCTGTCAGAAGAGAAGTGTTTAAGAAGGAGACTTCGAACTTGTTACCATTGAGAGCTGCTGATCCAAGAAGAATCAATTCGCAAGTAGTGGAAAAGGAGAAGAAGGAGGCGGAAGTGAAGTCATCATCAGAGCAAGTTGCAGTCGACTCCACTCCAGCCACCACCACTCCAACCTTGATTAATGGTGAAAGAGGACGCTTTTTCCTCAGATTACTGGGTCTTCGTGGATTAAACATTCCTGATGTTGTGAGCAGAAATGCCAAATTTCAAGTCGTTCTGGACAACTCTATTCACCGTTTGACAACAGATTATTTCGATATTGACTCTGCTGGATTCACTACGATTGGTAAAGAATTCGAATTGATTGTCGCCGAAGGTTTAGATGTTTACATTACGCTCAAACTCAAGTACGACAAACCTAAAGACACTTTGGTCCAAGTCACAGAAAAACGTAAAGTGAAGTCGAAGAACGTTGTTGCAAGATGTTTTGGTGTTAAAGACGTTATCACATCCACCAAGTATGTTACAAAGCCTGCACCAAAAGACCCATTAGAAAACTTGATTGCAAGAGACGGTTCATTTGCTAAATTCCGTGTTTCGTTTGAATCGTTTGAAGAACAAATCAAAGGTAATGCAAGAACGTTTGCTTTGGATGGTCTCAACGAATGGAAGAAATATAAAGAAACTTCAACCGGTGAATTGAAACTTGCACGTCCATACAAGGTTTGTACTTTGGATGCTACAATGTTGTTCATCCCAAGAACTTCTGTGTATGAGACTCTTCCTATTAGCATAAAGAATGCTTACAACCAGGTCAGCATGGTGAAGCAAGCATTACAAGTCACCCATGAAGGTTACATGTACCAAGAAGGTGGTGATATCGAGGTCTGGACTAGAAGATATTTCAAGTTGAATGGATATGATTTGATTGCTCATAATGAAACCACCATGAAAACGAGAGCTAAGTTGAATTTGCGTCGCGTTGTTGGTGTTGAGTACATTGGACAGACGAAGGAAGAGCCAATTGCCAATGATGAAAGTCAATCAGAGCAAATTGCAGAGATTAGACAATTGAAGTCACCAACTGTGGCGGGATCCAACAAAGGATCAAGATTTTTCAGTGATTCGTTATTGTTGAACGATGCTTTCCGTCTAAGATTTGCAAATGGAGAGACTGTTTACTTTGGTTGTGACACGAAGGAGGAGAAGAAGAAGTGGGTTGATTTGTTGGAGGAGATTGTTATGAAGAATGCTTTTAGAAAGCAGCCATGGGTGAAGTTGATGGCTACAAAGAATGATCAAGCAAATGGCGAACACAGCTCGCTCTTGATTTGCTAGTCACCTCATTTCGTAACTCAACCCAATCGCTATGTTTGTTGCTATAATCAGTACTGTATAGTTTGTTTTAATTTTTCAGCTTTTATTACTTGAAGACGTCCAAATGACGGGCTGAGCGAATAGGGTTCTATCGGAGAAAGCCGTGGCAATGCCTCACCGGTCAACTCATGTCACGGTTCGTTTGGCTAGTTCATCGCTGCTACCATTATTTAGTACACCTCGCATCTACACCTTGCACCTATGAAATTGAAGAAGATGGTGATAAGTTATGGCCGGCGAGCTAAGTGGATCGGAATCTGGTCCGATAATCGCGCCCAAGTACACGTCTCGTCTGTGTGTCGTATGACACGTTCTGCCCATCGTTGCTTATTGCTTGCACGTCGGTTGCTCCGCGGAAAACCGTTTTCTGTTTTTCCGGCATACCGATAAAAATACTAATTTTGTTCGCCGGCCGCAGCCGGGTACCTTCCAGTGTAAAGATGTTTTGCTATCGAATTTCCCAATTTGGAAATCAACCGGCGGTTTCAAATCCACTATCGGTTGCCTAAAGTTGATAACGGTTTATTTTACGCATTACAAATGTTTAGCGAGCAGCGATATAAATATGACCAGATCCAGCGTGATATCACAACAGCTTCAAACGATTTAACGATCAATAATCATCATCATGCCAGAATCTACAGGACTCCTCATTACTCCATTGGAAAACACGCCATTTGGTGCCTCTGTTAAATTACCAGAGTACACTAACGATCCTTCAAAACTTAACGAACAAGATTTCACAACTCTCAAGAATGCTCTTCTTACTTACTCCGTTCTTGTTATCCCAGAGCAAGAAAAACTTTCGCCAGCTTCCCAACATGCTCTTACTGTGAGATTTGATCCAAGTTCTGCTACCAATTACGGTCATGACGAGAAACTGTTCCATTCCAAGTCGTCCATTCTTGCCAAGGACGGTAAGAGTGTTCCATCACGTCCAGAAGTCATGATGGTTGGTAACGGTTCTTTTGAAGCTGGTCATGAGGGAATGAAGGCCTTCACTCTTGAACATCCAACACACTTCCACTTCCACAAGGACGTTCTTTCTGACGAGAAGGTCGCTCAAGGACAAACCAGATTCTACAGATGGCACATTGACGCTGCTCTTTACGAGTTGGCTCCACCTGTTGTGACCACTTTGCTTGGTTTGATTGTTCCTGACACTAATGAAAAGCAAAAGATCGTCTACGAAGACACCTTGGAGGAGAAGGAAGTTGTCAAGGGTGCCACTGCCTTCGCTTCTGGTAGAATCGCGTTCGAACTTTTATCTGATGAAGATAAGGAATTTGCACTCAACCACACAGTCGTTTACGCCCCACACCCTTACATTTTCATCAACGAGTGTAAGGCCACTTCTGACGGTCTTACTATCGAATCTGAAGAGCCACCAAAGGAGATCCCATTCGATAAACTTCCAGCTTGGGAAGAATCGAAAGTCAAAAAGCTTCCTCTGGTCTGGACAAACCCTTACACTAAAAAACCACATCTCCAAGTTCATGGTTGTTGTGTTTATCAACTTGTCAATACAAAAACTGGTGAAGTCGTTGCTGAACTCGAACAGGCCAGAAAAATCGTCCACAGATTGATGAGACCTGCCATTTCACCACAGCACATCTACTGTCACGGTTGGTCTAAGGGAGACCTTTGTATCTTCCACAACAGGGGTTTAATTCATTCCGTTACTGGTGAATTTGCTCCTGATGAAAAGAGACTCATGCATCAATGTAACGTTGCAAGCGGAGAAGATCCATTCTAATGACGAGCGATGGCGAGCGAAGCGAGTGCTTCCTTCGTCAGTCATTTATTTATCCAGCTCCCTTTTCACGAATCACGCGTTCTTTTATAGTTTGTTATTTGCTTTAACCTAATATATTAGTTCTAAGAATACATATCGAGTAAACAATGAGCGAATGACCAACAAAAGACGAGCGTGGCGAGTCATTCATCAGTTGCGGGCGTCAAAATTGAGCGAAATGTGATCTCATACCACCTCGCTCTGCTCCTTGTTCAGTTGTGTCTTCTTCTACGTCTACCACCACTTCCTCCTTCTCTCTCCCGGTAGTTTCCACCCTGGTTACCCATTTCCAGCGCTTTATCTGCCTGGTCTCGCGCATTTGGCATGTGTGGCAGTCGTCCAGCAGGAGGTTCTGGAGTAAGAGAATTGGAAGTCGGTCTCGACGGTAGTCTTGGAATGTTCGGAAGGCTATTGGTTCCTGGTGGGGGCGGAGGCGACTGATCTGTCTTCTTGTTGTTTGCGTTGTTGTTGTTGTTGCTGTTGCTGTTGTTGTTGCTATTGTTGTTTGGGAACATATTTGGCATGTTAGGCATGTTAGGCATGTTAGGCATGTTGGGCATGTTAGGCATGTTGGGCATGTTGGGCATATTTGGCATGTTTGGCATGTTTGGCATGTTTGGCATATTTGGCATGAATCCTGGCATACCCATCATAAATGGAGGTAACATACTATTTCCCCCGGGCATTGGAGGAACACCTCCTAACAATCCTCTCAAACTTGGAGGAATCGCACCACTCGCAAGTAAATCGTTGACGACCTTAGAAGGATTGAATTCTGCTCTTAATCTGTCCTGTTTCGAACAGTATGCCAACCACGATAATTCATCGAAACCAAAGTTAAAATAATCCGATATATCTGCACCTGGCAGTCTCCATGGTTTTTCTTTGAGTTCATCGAATGATAATTGCGTGATTGGCTGACCATTGTAATCTCCAACTTTGTTTATGTCCAGTCCACTCGATTCAGTTAACATTGGAACTGTTTGCTGTCCAGTTTCTCCAGTTTGTTGTCCATCTTCTTTGCCTTTACCTTCTTCAATATTAACTGTTTTAGATTCTGAAGAACCAATGATGAACTCGACATCTGTATCACTATCCGAATCAAAGTCATCTGAGCTTTCTTCATCTTCTTGTTCACTTTGGGAGTTCTTCTGATTATTTTCTTCGGATCCTTGAGTCATATCAGCTCCATCTTTTGCCTCAATGGTGGTTACAGACTGTTGGGCATCTTTCTGTTGTTCTTCTCCAGAACCATATAAAAAATCATCATCTTCGTCCATCGTGTCGTCTTAATCAAACCAACTTCGTCACGGATCAGCACTTCAACCGTTTAGAATGTTTCAGTCGCTCTCACCGTTCTGGCCCTGCTAATCAATTGGGTTGTGTTCATATATTCACACATGTTTTTTTTAATGTTAAACTTTAAACGAGAATTTGGTTTCCCTCGGTGGTGTACGGGTGTGTCATGGCTCTTTTTATTCATGACATGTAATCTCAAGTCCTTTGATTTAATCTTTGTAATCTCTCCCAATTCAATAGTGCAACTCGCTTATCAATCGAAACATCAACTAACGGGTTCAATGCTATATGAAGAAAAGCAGAGACAGCTTCGCTATATCTGGTCGGGTTATGACAAACAGCTGAAACACGTTCCGATTCTTTTCTTAAAAGCGCCAACTTCTCCCTTGCAAAAACGTAATCTTTCAACTCATTGAACTCTGGCTCTGTTTCTCCGTTTGACACATCACTGATATTTGCGGCCCAATTGACTTGATTCAGTGAAATCTGCTTCTCCCTGGGTTTCGGTATACCAGCTTCTATGCTATAAGCTAATTGATGGATCTTAGCACGACTCATCCGAAGTTTGCGGCCTCCTTTTCTTGCTATGACATGGGTTAGTATAATAGTTCTATTTTTTTAGGTGAAAGGTTAGGGAGCGCTACAAACAAACGAAGTGTATAAAGATTCTTTCATAATCTTTCCGTAATCGGGCTTTTTGTCAGATGAGAACCTCTCCAAACAAAACAATATTATCTCTTTATGAATAACTATATTGTTTCCTTTGTATCCCAACAGTTAGAAATATAAGATACCTGTAATGTTGTACCTTCAAAATCACCCCTTATTTTTAAGAATCCTTATCCTTTCTGATCCTTAATTCCCGCGCCACAAACAAGATCAAATTCAGAGATCAACTTTTTTTGTGGCAAGTGCATCACGTGTATCCGATGAGGGTTTGAATTAACCCTCAATCCCAAAAAATTTCCTCATACAGCTGAAAATTTTTCGTAGCCTGGAAATTTTTCACTCAGGCTGAGATGGCAGCGCAGCTGAACCTCTGGTCAATCCAGCCTACGCAGACACTGAGAGTTTGCTTTGGGTTCTTCCTCAACTAAGAAAATTTCAAAGAATTCCTTATTGAAAACTACTTCGATACAGTCTGTACTGATCTAGTCAACACAACAGTTCATTAGATTAACATAGAAAATGTAAGTGGTGACAATACGCCGACCACGAGTGTTGAGGAAACAGGATCGTTATGTTCACACGTTCAGTTGAATGAAGTTACAGCGGAACAACATGGAGGAACAAAGAATCATTCGAAAGAGGTACAGCAAAATGAAAAGAAGTTTTGAGTGCCATGAAGAAACAACACACACCACACAATATTGAATGTACTATGTGAACCACATATCCCATCCTCCTAAGTGACGACGACTTTCTGACCTCTACTCAACTCTTGTTTGGTTGATTCTACCCTTTCCAATGCATACTAACATAAAATTTAAACAGGTCCAAGAGAACTAAGAAGGTCGGTATCACCGGTAAGTACGGTGTCAGATACGGTTCTTCCTTGAGAAGACAATGTAAGAAGCTCGAAGTTCAACAACACGCTAGATACGACTGTTCTTTCTGCGGTAAGAAGTCTGTCAAGAGAGGAGCTACTGGTATCTGGACCTGTAAGTCCTGTAAGAAGACTGTTGCAGGTGGTGCTTACACTGTCTCCACTGCTGCTGCTGCTACCATCAGATCTACTATTAGACGTTTGAGAGAATTGGCTGAAGCTTAAATCAATTATGTTGATAGCGGAATGGTTATATTTTTCGAGTATTTTTAGTTACACTGATCAAAGCATAATGCAAAAGAATTAATATGTTTTCTTATCATTTAAATCGTAGTGGCAATGTAACATTGTATGTAATATGGTCAAGTAGAGTGCAGTGTTGGGGGCCATAAAAAGTGCTTTGGTGTTATAGGACACTTATCTGATGGGTGAACCATTCGTTACGAGGAACCAAGCTGCAGCGTAGCGTAGTTATCAATTTTAACAAGACGATATAGGGCAATGTTACTACTGCACATCATGGTGCACCAGCAGTGTTCATGTTCGTCAGTTAGCTAAAAATGAAGAATTCTTCGAACAAAAATCTAAGCAAAAAAAAAAAAAATTAAAGAATTGGTGCATGCGGGGTTTGAACCCGCGACCATCGCGTTGCTTCGTAATGAAACGATGTGTGACGTTAAGTATAGACGTCTGTACGACTATAAGCACGATGCTCTTGACCTCTGAGCTAATGCACCAATTTTTGGATTTCTACTTCCGACATATTATAGGTATTATTTGTGTAGTATTTTTTAAAATAATTGAATTACTAGTGATTGAGATCATACTTCAACTCAATTGCTTGTGAAAGTTCAGCTACAGTGGTACGCAATATACTTGTGTAGTTTGTCTGTCAATTCCATGCAATTTCAACGAGTTTTGTGTTGTGATATTCTCACAACTAACCTCCTCAAGTATGAATACTGAACTATTGTTTCTGGCATCGACCCCTGTCTCTTCTGAACTCAAGTATCAATGCAATGAGTCTCTAATCAACTCTTGGTGAGACAAATGTTAACTTGCTCAAATTTCGGAAATATTGAAAGCTCCCAATAAATTGAGCAGGACTAATAACTGCATTTGGTAGCTAGCTGACTATGCTGAGTATATCCCGCTCAATGTTCGAGAGTATGCAGCTGCGTTTCAAATGTAGCCAAGAATAAGAGAATTAAGATGTATTGGGTAATATCGGGTCATTGTTGTGTGGAACTTGGGGATGATATGTAGTGATGATTAGTACCACAAGGAAACACCTCCCTCCGTCCACCTCCCTCCGCTCTCCGTTTGCTCTTCTAGGCTACATATATTTAGTAACAATAAAGATCTTCTCTGGGGAAGTTGATCTTAGCGAACTTTAAAGCTTATGGGAGGTAGCAATTGTCTCAAAATGTTCCAGTGCATACATCATTCAAAGCCGAGGGTTTCCGAAGGTGATCAAAGGTGACTTAAAGTGGAGAACTGAGAAATTTTTATAATGGTAGCCAGTGAAACTTTCTCATCAAAAAAAGCTCTCCATGTGTCAAATTTGACACTTTTTCTTCGATGGATCAACCATGTGCTTTGCAACCACCAACTAGAATAGTTGGTAGTACCAAACAATGTAAGCTACCAATGAATACCGTTCATCGTAAATTGAATTGTTGGAATCGTGGGCTCTGTACTGGTTCGCCGGTTACAGTAGGAAAACTCCGGCTAAACCAATTCATTTACATCAAGTGGGGTTCAAATTAGCCAAACAAAGTAAAACGAATCCCTCCTTGATTAATGTAGATTCATGTTAGTGTCATACCCATTCGCATTAATGGATCTTACATACCTCGTACCACATGTTTACTGATCTAGACGTGCATTTAATGATCCTGGTTACTACTGCATTTGGATGCACTGATTTTGACTTCATGTAGGAAAAAAACAAGCTTAATTCTGTCTAACAAAAGATTTGGGGTTATGGCAAACGACAGATGTGGGATTTCATCCCTCGTGGTCTATAAAAAGCCATGATAATTCCCAACCCAAATGTTCTGACCATCTCCTTCTCTGCTTCAGTAATTCACAGCTCTGCTTATCTTTACTTTATTCTGCAACAATAATGAAATTCTCCACCGCTTTAAATTTTGGTATTGCTACCATTGCAGGTACTGCAACGGCTCTTGTTCTTCCATCTCTTTCTCTTCCATCTTCTGTGGAGTTTCTTGAATGCCCAGCAGGAGATATTTATTCTGCTATCTCCTCTGATTTGGCATCTGTTTTGCCAACTGCAACCACTGAGATCGATGACTTTTTAAGCTCGATTTCATTGACTGCCACCACCGGTACTATCACCTTGGATGTTAGTGATTTGGTCAGTGCTTTGACTTCTGCAATCAGTGACTTGAGCGTTAGCATCTTCAAGCTACCTTCGCTGATTCTTGAAATCGATGCCGACATCCTTGCAACTTGTTCATCCGTTGAAGTCCCATTGGTTACCTGTAACGTTACAGGCTTGATCAGTGCTATTACCGATGATATCGAGGAATATGCTCCATCTGTTTCACTTGATGGGGTCGATCTCACTGATCTTCTTTCGTTGAGTGTCACTAGTGGAACTGTTTCCGTCGATGTTTCCAATCTTCTTTCCACTGTTGAATCTGCAGTTAGTTCGTTGGCTTCTGACGTTTCTGACATTCCTACATTGTTATTACACATTGGTGAGGATGTCCTGGATACCTGCACATTGTGAAGAAGGTTTTTCTCCTTATGTGATGCGATGATTTGATATCATCGAGTTCTTTTTAGTCCTTTTAGTTTTTACGTAGCGTCCGTGACGATTTTCAATATATTTAACTCGAGTGAACAAACACAGACCAGAGAGGCACAAAAAAAATGAGTCGTTGAGAGTATCCAAGGCACCTCAAGTGTATTGCAATTTACTCTCAAGGTATTTGCAACTTGATTGAATTCCATTTTCTCTTCATTTGCGAGTTACTGAGTAATTTCATAACTTTAATCAGTTTTAGTTATTTTCCTTACCCCATTTTTACTTGCGCTACACATTCATTGATCTTCCTTGGCATGTATGAGACAATATTACATTGCGAATACGAGATTTTTTTGAAAATCATAGTATTCTGCTTCGAGGAAATTTAAAAAAGCCCTGATCCAAAGCCCAAAAACATAAAGTTTTTAAAAACTTTGATATTTTCTTTTCATGTTTCAAAACATACATGATGAGTAATTAGCGGCATCTCATCAACACTGCGTACAAGACGGGGATACATATGCATGTTTTTTAATTTAATGGGCACTCTTCATTTGTGGCTACCATTGCTACCATTGCTGCAATCGCGACATAAAATCCTGTTGCAATGAATAAACTGCATAGGTAGTAAAAGTTGAACACATTCAACCTCCTCCCCACCTAAATGTTGAATAAAAACATTAACTGACCATTACGTCTATCAACATCTTTAACTAGACAAATTAATCCTGATATCTTCAAATCTACTCCCCGCAAAATATTTTTTCGGGCAGTACTCACATGCAAACGCATATTATGTTCGATGCATTCGAGACGTACAATAATGTAGCAAGTCTCATTAGATTTAAAAATA
Organism: Ogataea neopini; assembly: GCA_030578575.1. NCBI lineage: Eukaryota > Fungi > Ascomycota > Pichiomycetes > Pichiales > Pichiaceae > Ogataea > Ogataea neopini. The sequence goes on from JAJMSO010000018.1 coordinate 100,839, forward strand.
TTGGGAGAGTAAGTTACTAAGAGTTCTGTGGGCTGGCACGATCTACAAAAAGACGTGATTTTCTTGGCGAGCGATTGTGCTGGTATCATTGTATGCAAGTTTCTTAGTTGCTCGATCGATCAAGATGAATCATCCAGGGTGCATACGAGGTAAAGCATGCTCGTATGTAATTTAAGAGCATTCAGTCTGGTAGAGCGGGGTCAATGCCGTAGCCATTGACACCATGTCATCTGTACAGATCAAGTGTCGAGTACTGTGGAGCGGGATTTGAGGTCGGATTGATGTGAAGTGAAGTTTCAGGTACGACAATATAGCCTCGAGAAATGTCTATGGAGTAAGCAGTCCATTTCCCACCACTCACACACAGTTTGCAGAGTCCAATCTCCTAAACTATTTTATGCCCCAGATCATTGTAGATAAGAACAGTGTTTGTAAAAACCACTTTTGCACTGCCTGATAAATTTGAAAAATTTATTTTAAAGAAAACCTGAATGAAAAATCAGCACTGATTAGTAGATTTATAATCATCATCGAGGACATAAAGCATCAAAAATGTTATTCCGATTTCGATATAACACAAAAGTTTTTATCTCAGGTCGACGCCAATATTCTGAGCTGTTGAAAACATTACCACTCGAAAACTACATACAGCCTCAGCCTAGAGAAAATGATCAGATCATAGTTTCCATGTCATCGGGGGTCGATTCGTCTGTGACTGCACTAATGTATTCTAAGATGTACAAAAATGTGAAAGGAATATTCATGGCCAATTGGTCACCCGATTCTGTCCGTGGAACACGAAAATGTACGGTGGAAAAAGATTGGGAACAAGTTCAAAGTGTATGCGAACAATTAGATATACCATGCGAGCGTGTCAATTTTGAAAAGGAATATTGGTCGGATGTTTTTGAGCCGATGCTCGACATGTATCGCCGAGGCTTAACTCCCAATCCAGATGTCGGATGTAACAAGTATGTCAAATTTGGGAAAATGATTGAACATTTGACTGAACGTTTCAAGGATGAGGATAACTGGTGGCTCGCAACAGGGCATTATGCAAGGATACTCAGACACCAACAGACTGGAGAGTCGCATCTGCTCCGTGCCAATTATATGCCCAAGGACCAATCATACTATTTGAGTCAAATGCCCGAAAATGTCATGAAACGGGTGTTGATGCCTATGGGTCATTATACCAAACCTGAAATTCGTGACCTGGCAGCTAAGTATGATCTCCTGACCAAGGACAAACCTGATTCGCAAGGATTGTGTTTTGTGAGTCAAATTGGCCACTTCAAAGATTTTCTTAATGAATTTCTTGAAGCAAATCCAGGTGATATCATCACAAAAGACGGCAAGGTCTGGGGAAAACACCAAGGATTATGGCACGGAACAATTGGCCAACGTTCTGGTATTTCGATGCCCCAAGGTGATCCAAAGTACAAAGGTGTTTGGTTTATTTCTGAAAAAAACTATGAGAAAAACCAGTTGATTATTTCGCACAAAGACGATTTTGATGCTTTCAACAAGGACACAGTGTATGTGAGTGAATGGATGTGGTTAAATAACGAACTGGAATTCGAAACATTGGCAGATATCGATCATTTGAACGTCCAATTGAGATCGTTGCAACAGCCAAATAAACTTGAATCCATTTCTCGCAAAGGGGACATTATCCAATTTAAGTTGACTGAGAAAACTTACGGAATCGCACCGGGACAAAACCTGGTTTTATATGAGGGAGACAGGGTGATCGGATCTGGGGTCATCACCGATATGGGGAATCGTTGACTTGTACATATATCAAATCGTTAAATCGACTTTTGACGATAATTCACGTAATTTTTCTTCCACATCAGCGTAAAATTTGCTTTGCTCGTAAGTTTGGATCATATAGAGCTTACAAACCCTTAGGGTACGAACAAGAAGTTTATTGTAGTTATGCTTCATGGTAGCGAAATTATCAAGGATCGATTCATACTGCTCCAAACTCATTGACCCCAGTTGTTGTAGCTGTGTTCTTTTGGTAAAGTCATTCTCCATGAAATTCAACGTCTCCATGTGTCTTGTTAGTTCGTCAATTGAGATCAAAAAGTGTTCTATTTTTTTCATGTTTATACCGATAAGTCTTTTTTTATCATCCATGGAAAGCTCATCCAGATCGTTTTCACTTGGTTTCAACGATATGGTAGCGGGTAACTCGTTGTAGATTCCGATCTTTTTAAGGTTAGTGACAAATTCGCTCAATTCAGTGCTTTTACTGAATATTTTATTCACGTTATCTCGAAGTGAGTTTAGTTGTTCATTTAATTGTTGATCTGTTTTGACTCCAGCCAAAATGGTTTCCAATTCAATTATTCGACTTTCTATAGCCTCCAATGAGTCGGCGTTGTTCATGATGGGTTGTGGGAATGCTACCATATACAGCATTGTAGCAGTAGTAGATCTACTCTTTTTTCAAAATGATTTTTCGGATCTGTCGTGTCAGTTACCTAATACATTACGTCATTCATAATTTTTCGTCAATTTTGAATTTTTTCTGTCTCTCCTGTTTTGCCATCTTGGGCCAGCGTGGTGCTACGTTGTAGAAACAAAACAACCACGGCAAGAACTGTGTTGAATAAAATTATTTGAAAACAATTTTATTTCATTGAGTGGTATTATACACAACACTTATCAATTGAATTAATAATTAAACAAAATGGTAAGTCATTCACAGCAACAAATAAGATATTGTCGGATTATACCGGCACTTGTGCAGCCAAACGTGTACTAACATTGAATAACAGTCGAGATCAGGGTATGTTTAGAAGCCACTTTGGCAATTTTGCAAATGAATACTAACGGTTGTTTAGAGTTGCCGTTTCCGATGAAGCCTTGAAGGCTTTCAACGACTTGAAGCTTGGTAAGAAGTTCAAGTACATCATTTACAAGTTGAACGATGCCAAGACCGAAATTGTCGTCGAATCTACCTCTACTGAAGCATCCTACGACGCTTTCTTGGAGGAGTTGCCAGAAAACGACTGCAAGTACGCTATTTACGACTTTGAGTACGAAATTGGTGGAGGTGAAGGTAAGAGATCTAAGATTGTTTTCTACCAATGGTCTCCAGATACTGCCAATGTCAGATCCAAGATGGTTTACGCTTCTTCTAAAGATGCCTTGAGAAGAGCTTTGAACGGTGTTTCTACTGACATTCAAGGTACTGACTTCAGTGAAGTTGCTTACGAGAGTGTTTTGGAGAAGGTCAGCAGAGCTGCTGGTTCTCACTAGACGTTCCATGCTTGTTGAGTTTTCTGCTTTATTGAACCTTTTTTAACTTTATTTTACTCACCTCCTTAGCAAAAATCTCAACCAGCCCTCGATAGCTGTATTTGTCTTAATGGAATCGCAGTAGTTGCAAAAGATATGATGTGGCTCCGATTACCCGGATATGCCCACAAGTTCGCGAACCCTTTAAACAAAACAAAGGATTTTTTTAAAAAAAAAATGTCATTTTTATCAGTATTTGTTTTAGTTGAAGACCCTCTTTTGTACAATTAAATTACGCGTTATTTCACTGCCAATCGTCCTTTGTCTGGACCCAGTCGTTGATGACAGAGGAACAGACGAAACCAGAAGGGTCTCAGGACTTTCAGCCCAAGCAAAAACTTGCAAGGGCGAGTCTTGAACAGAAAATAATGATTATTGACCATTTTCATAAATCCAGAAGACCTCAAAGCGAAACTGTTGATTTTTTTAAAGATAGATTCTCAATTTCAACCTCAAGTTTCAGTGAGTGGCTAAAAAATGAAATGGAATTACGTCAACGGTATCAGGAGGCCCACCAAGCTGATGGTGCCACTGGTAAATCTTTGCGGCTTTCTAAGAGGAAAGGCTCGTATAGATACGAGCATATCAATAAGGCAATGCATAAAACAGTTGAAGAAAGATTAGCACAAAATTTACCAGTGACAGAACCGATATTAAGAGACTATTGGGCAAAATTTGCTAGACAATATGGAGTCCTTGATCCAAAACGGATGGAATCTTTCAGTCATGGTTGGTTATCAACTTTTAAGAAAAGACACGGCTTAGATCGGAAAACCATGCGTGGCGGATCAAAAACAGGTGAGAATTCAATCGATGATTCAAATCTTTCTTCTGTGAGTAGCAATGCAAGCAATAACAACAGCACTCCAGTTAGTAACAACCCAAATGCATCGTCTGAAGATCATCTTGCTCTTATTCCAGCCCCAGAGTTTAATTATCATGGTAACCAGACAAATGGATTTGACCAAAATAATGTCCTGCCTCATCCTCATACTCATCCCCATCCTCATTCTCATCCTCATTCTTCTACTACATCATCATTCACAAGCGTTCGACAGCAACCATCTCAACGATCATCTCAGCCATCTCGTAGTAACGAATCTCACGACTATCTCTCAATGGACCAATCGTCTGGTACATCAGCAGGAGGCGTACCTTCGCATTTGCAGCCACAATCACAGCTCCAGGAGCGGTATCAATCTTTCGAAACGCCGAATGGAACCGCTCCTTCACAACGTGTGAGTCTTCAATTCCAAAGAAACATATCATCGAATTCACATCAAGATAGTAATTCCACCACGCAATCCAATTCTACAGGAATACGTCAACATAACGATCATTTTATTGGGAACTCTTTGTCAGCTACAAGCGCAGGTAGTTTGTCATCGACTCAGTTCAGTGTTTCACAGGTGCCAGGTTACGTTCCAGTAGAGAGTCAAATAAATCGGTTCCAAATGCCTCCCACCTCGACTCCAATCACTTCAGCTACTGGAAATGGAGCTACACATCAACAACACGAACATCGTGCCCAAACATCGCTTCAAATCACGCAAGAATCGAGTAATCAGGACTTCCCAGTTGAAATTTCTGATATGGAGAAATTACTCTTCGTTTACTCTGAAAGATTTTTCCAACAATATGGCTTCCAATTTGCTAAGTCTAAAGAAATGTTTGATGCTTTGAAAACAAAATTCATGGAAGAAAAGCTTTTATATGGCAATGGCGGGTCCAAAGCCAATTCAGGTATCGATGAGTTTTTCATGAGGAGGGTGAGATAATAAAAGTATTTATATATTTATATAGCGAAACAGAGCTTGCCGAAGAAAAATTGTAGCAAACAGCAAATAACAAGCGAGACAAGTCCAGAAAGAGCAAAGAGTGTTGCCCATAGTTTCTAAGACTTACGCTCCAACTCATGCCTCATGCACACGCTCATTCCCACACCCACGACTAGCTGAATGACCCGCTTCGCTCTTTATTCAGTTCGATGTGCTCGTCTTTTGCTGCTGCTGTAACTGCTGCTGCTGTATCATTTCTGATTCATACTGTCCATGCTGAGAATTGCTGCCATTGAATGCCTCAGAACCTTCAATTTCATGGAAATCAAGAATTTCACTATACATCATAATTCTCCAAGTATCAACAGGTAAATCAGCATCGTTGAAACTCCAATCAAACTTTTCTTCAGCTACTGGTTCATCAGAAGGATCGTGATATGGACTCAAATATGGATGTTGAAGAGCTTGTTCTGCTGTGACACGCTTTCTTGGATCGAAAACAAGCATTTTAGTCAGTAAATCGACAGCTTCAGGTTCGACACCTTTAAATCTTTCAGTTAAAGGAACAGGTTCTCTTTGAGGTAACGATTGAACAAACTTCAAAGTATTTTCTGAACAAATAGTATCGATAACATCTGCTGGAGGAGAACCCAAAAGTTCTGTGATAATTGAAAATTGATGAACATGATCTTTACCAGGGAATAATGGTTTACCTTCAATCATTTCAGCAAAAATACATCCAGCTGACCAAATATCAACCTCAGTATCATACTTTTGCCACGTTAACATAATTTCTGGTGCACGATAATATCTTGTTGAAACGTAACCTGTCATTTGAGGATCCTGAATCCTTGCAAGACCGAAATCGCAGATTTTCAAGTCACAATTCTCATTAATCAGTATATTACTTGGTTTAAGATCTCTGTGAATAACACCTGCTGAATGAACATATTTGAGTCCCCTGAGAATTTGGTATAGGAAGTATTGAATGAACTGTTTTTCGAGCGGTCTAGAAGTTAATAAACGATGTAAATCTGTACCTTGCAACTCTGTCACAAAATAAATATCTTCCAATGGTGATAAGAAAATATCTTCTAATGAAATTAAATTCTCATGTCTTAAATGATTCAACAGTTTGAGTTCACGATAGGTTCTTTTAGCTAAAACAGCCGTTGAAAATGGTTTCATAACTTTTTTGATTGCAACATTTTGAGATGTTAGTCTGTCTTTGGCAGAACAAACCAAACCAAATGCTCCCATTCCAACGGGATTCAGGTCTGTGTATCGGGAAGTTGTTTCGAAAACCGTTCCAAAGATTTGTGTTCTTGTAAATTCTTGCGACATCTTTGTATGTGTGTGGGTACAATAAGTGAATGGATTGGTTGTTTATTTGTGGAGTTGTTTGTGCGTAAACCTATCAAAGGCAAATATTGCTTGGGTTGTTTGTGTAGTCTATAGCGTTACGAGAATGACCTTTGTGATCTGGTGATATACCCGCTTGTTTTTGTTCCAGTTTTAGCAATGTCCAGACGACCACAATAAACACTTTACGATAGTTTTGGTGGTTAAAAATAAAAGTTTCATCTTTTGACCCATTTTACAATTGTTACAGCCGCAAGAAGCAACACGAGTTCAATTTAGTCAAGTCGCCCGCGACGAACAAATTATAACTTCAAGCGACGACGCGTCGGTTTGCGGAGTGATTCCAACCGCAGGAGGGTAACTTGCCAGCGGTCAAGGCTACGTCTATCGACGCAGCGTAGTCTCGAAACAGACAATAGAAAAAAAAAATCACAGAAATATTTACCAATTGAAAAATGTATATTTGATCGTGAATTCTACATCGAATTGGTCAAATAGTCAAAACCAGTATCACAATGGACTTTTCTACATTCGAGAAAGAAGCACGTGAGCTTGACTCGAAATTCGAGACTCACGCCGAGCTTTTCACGTTCCCTACATTCAAATCCCTCGGGCTACCAGAGCCTGATGGGGAAAAGACTCTGGACTCAAAAGTCAACTACTTCTGTGGTAACTCACTCGGTCTCATGCCAGTGAGCACTCCAACGGCAATTGCGGCTGAACTCAAAGCTTGGGGAGACCGCGGAGTTGAATCTCATTTCCGTCATCCAAAGGAAGACGAGGGACTCACTTCATGGGTTGATATTGATTTACCGATTGTGCCTTTGCTTGCACCAGTTGTGGGTGCCAAAGAGTCCGAGGTCGCCTGCATGGGGACACTTACGATGAATTTGAACGCTTTGATGTGCTCGTTTTACCGTCCAACTGAAACTCGGTACAAGATCATGTTTGAAAAAGGAGCATTCCCATCTGACTACTATGCATTTCTTAATCAGGTGAAATTACATGGTTATGATGAAGAAGCCCTCATTCAAATGTCTCCACGAGCTGGTGAACATGTTATTAGAACAGAGGATATCTTGTCTGAGATTTCTAAACATGGCGATTCGATTGCAGTTATTTGTTTCCCTGGCATCCAATATTACACAGGCCAACTCTTCGATATTCCAACAATCACCCAAGCTGGTCATGACGCTGGTTGTGTTGTTGGCTGGGATTTGGCTCATGCAGCAGGTAACGTTGAGCTGAAGTTACATGAATGGAATGTCGATTTTGCTGCCTGGTGTACTTACAAGTATCTGAATGCCGGCCCAGGTGGAATTGGTTGCATTTTTGTCCATGATAAATATTTTGGTAAAGGTGAAAAGTGGCAGCCACGTCTGGCTGGATGGTGGGGTAACAATTCTGCGAAAAGATTTCAAATGCTGGAATTATTTGAACCAATTGACAGCGCGCTTGGATTCAGACAATCAAATCCAAGTGTTCTAGACGTTGTGTCACTTAGATCTGCATTAGAAACATACGAAAAATGCGGAGGAGTGCATAAATTACGAGCCAAATCAATCGAACTTACAAACTTTCTTGAGAAATTGCTGAAGAAATCGAAATTCCTCAGAACAATTGAACAATCAGAGAACTGTGTGGATCCACATTATGTTATTTTGACACCAGAAGACCCTTCACAAAGGGGTGCGCAGCTGTCTGTGTTGTTCAAGCCGCACTTTGATGATGTGGAGAAAAACGTTATGGAACGTGTTTTCAAGTATCTCAACACCAAGGGAACTATTTGTGACGAACGTAGGCCTGATGTTGTGCGTCTTGCACCAGTCCCCGCTTACAACACGTTCGCAGATTGTGTTGAGGTTGTTAGATTACTCAATGAAGCATTTGAGCAATTGTAGGCAAAGGTGATGCGATGCATCTCATGCATCTTGCTGATAGCCACAACATAATGTCATGGGGTAAATAGAGTGTTGAAGCTAATGACATCCCTACACCCCAGCGCCGCTTGGGTTAACTCCGCAAGTCTAGTCGGCTTTAAGCCACATCACACCATGGTGACGCAAAGTGTTCGCAATTGCGAATGTGGCTCCCCCCGGCAAACCGGTCAACCGTGGCGTCAGAACAAAAAAACTGTTGTGAAGCTATTGTTCTGGGCGTGGCTGTGAAATGACTTAATAATACTGAAACAATAGCCGCAACGTATTTTCGCGAATCTTGAGGCTCCTCGAGAAGTCTCAATTTCACGTGACAAGATCTAATTTTTCAAGCACGTCAGAATTTTCAGTGTGTCCCGCATAATAGGTGCTAAAAAACCAAAATGCGGGAGCCACAACGATGGCTTCATGACGCCGCCCCCTTCCACTGTAGCCTCAGTTGCGCTATGCCTTGACACATCTCCTGGGGAGCTTCGCATGGTGCCATCGATGATTTAGTAGACTTTTATTCATCTTTATATTAAACTGATTTATCCGTTCTTTATCTGATTTTCTTGTAACTTTCTCCATAATCATTGAACATGAGTCAAGCGGGGAGCACATCAGAGCTCAAAAAGACCGTTGGGTCCGAAGAGTTTTTGACTAATGCTTCGATTGACAGTTACGACGAACCACTAGTCAGCTCGGTTGAGTATGTCAAAGACTTGACAAAGAATCCGGTTGGTAAGGCAAAGAATTATGCCAAATCTTTGCTACCGATTTTCGGTTGGATTGGTCATTGGCCATTTACCCCATCATGGATTTACGGTGATTTCGTTGCCGGTGTGACCGTTGCTATCGTTTTAGTTCCACAATCAATGTCATATGCTCAGATTGCAACACTTCCATCCCAATATGGACTCTATTCCTCATTCATTGGTGTGTTAATCTATGCTCTTTTCGCAACTAGTAAAGATGTCTCAATTGGCCCAGTGGCAGTGATGAGTCTTGAAGTTGGTAAGATCATCCAAAGGGTCCAAGCCAGAACCGGCGATTTATATGATGGCCCGGTTATTGCCACTATGGTTGCTCTCCTATGTGGTTCCATAGCCCTTGGTATTGGTCTTTTACGTTTGGGATTCCTGGTCGAACTCATTTCTTTACCGGCAGTTCTTGCCTTCATGTCTGGTTCAGCATTCAACATCATTGTGGGGCAAGTTCCTGGCCTTATGGGTTTCAGCAAGCATGTTAATACTAGAAGTGCTTCATACAAAGTCGTTATCGATACTTTGAAAAACTTACACCGCACCAAAGTTGATGCTGCTTTTGGCTTGGTGTCGTTATTCATCCTCTACGCCTGGAAATTCACAACCTCTTACATGTACAAGAGAAATCCAAGACAAAAGTTCTGGTTTTATCTCGAGTCACTTCGTTCTGCGATCGTCATCATCTTCACAACATTAATCAGTTATCTCATCATTAGACACCACAAGACCGTCCATGAATTCAGCGTCAACGGTAGTGTTCCATCTGGTCTCAAGCATGTTGGCGTCATGAGCGTTCCATCAGGACTTGCTTCTGAGCTGGGCAGAGAGTTGCCTGCTGCCACCATCATCTTGGTTCTTGAACACATCTCGATTTCCAAATCCTTTGGTCGTTTGAATGACTACAAAATTAATCCAAACCAAGAACTGATTGCCATCGGAGTCACAAATCTTGTCGGCACATTCTTCAATGCATATCCAGCAACTGGTTCATTCTCCAGAACTGCTCTCAAATCTAAGTGTGGTGTCAAGACTCCATTCGCCGGTATCTTCACTGGTGCTTGTGTGATTTTGTCTATTTATTGTTTCACTGATGCTTTCTACTACATTCCAAAAGCTGCTCTTTCTGCCATCATTATACACGCAGTCAGTGATTTGCTTACCTCATACAAGATCACATGGAACTTGCTACGTGTCCAGCCAGTTGATTTTGCAATCTTCATCATTGGTGTCATCATTACTGTTTTCGCATCGATCGAAGACGGTATTTATTTCGCAATGTGCGCTTCGTTCGCTAACGTTGTTTGGAGATTGTGCAAGCCAAATGGAACCTTCCTCGGTAGAATCAAAGTTGTCGAAGCTTTGGATCCTTACGTTGAGGAAGTCAGTCCTGCCTCATCTTTGACTACACAGAGCGAGATCAGCCGTGTTCGTCTCAACGAGTCTTCAGAGATTGTCCCATCGCCTCAATACAAGACCCACATTAGATGGGTTCCACTGCCTTCATCGCCTACAAACAAGACTTCTGTTCACACCGATTACGTCAACTCCGCAGTTCACGTGATCCCACCACCACCAGGAGTGGTTGTCTTCCGTCCAACGGAACAGTTCATCTACTCCAACGCATCGAGACAAGTTGATCTTGTCATGGATGAAGTCAGAAGAGTGACAAAACCAGCAAATCTGAAGTTGGAGAAAACATTCAATCGTCCAGGAAAATTCGAAGTTGCTTGGTTCAAAAAGAATGAAGAAAAAGAGCCTGTTGTCTACGAAGACGAAAGACCGTTGCTTCGTGTTGTCCATTTTGACTTTAGTCAAGTGACGGCGATCGACGCGACGTCGATCCAGGCATTGATTGATTTCAAAAAATCATTAGATCTCTACTCTGGATCTAACTATGAGATTCATTTCTCTGGAATTATCAATCCATGGGTCAAGAGAGGATTGGCTAACGCAGGTTTTGGAAAGAACATTCACGAGGAGGATGACGGTGTCGCATTACATGAGTTCAGAACTGAGGATTCCTCAGAAGAGGAGGTTATCGAGGAGAGAAAGGGTAGACTGGTTGCACCGGCAAACAATATTGATCACCATGTCGTTAGTCTTGGACTTAACGACGATTCAGAAAAATTGATTCCATTGGTGAGCACAAAGTACCCATGTTTCCATTTGGATATTCCGTCATATACTTATTTGGATTGAAGCAAAAACGGAAGGAGCGGGTCTTTGCGAACGGGTGAGTAATTCATAGACACTCGTGAAGAAAAAGAGAAAGGAAATAAAAAAGGGGTTATGTATATTAGAAAATTAATGGTAATGTTATTGGAATAAAAAGTTGACGAGTAAAGCGATTTTTTTGTTGTTGTGGTAGGCTTGGCTGGAACACGACTGTATCAGACACACGTTTGCCGGTTCCGTTTGGTTCGAGTCCTCCGAGGACATGAATCGCTTCACTACGTTCGCAATTACGTAAGCAATTACACACTCTTCGCTGATTGAAATTTTTTTTTGCCCATCAGACTCGAGAAAAATGAACAAACTCGACTCAACTCAATCATCACCCTCTGTTCCTTCCTGATTTGCAATCCCATCTTTTCAACCTCTTTGTAGACGGTCTATGCAATTTGCTGGAAGAAGATTAGCAAATCTCCACGTCCAGAATACAATTTTCAGACGATTTTACGCAAAGAAAGTGAACGTTGCTCGAAAAGCAGGTCAAGGATTACAAGTTTTGAAAATGAGTCAAGAATTTAACAGAGAGGCTTTGGAATCTGTTTTGAAGCGTAGATTCTTTTTTGCGCCAGCTTTTGAAATCTACGGTGGTGTCTCAGGTCTTTACGACTACGGTCCACCAGGATGTGCATTGCAAGCCAATATTGTCGATGTGTGGAGAAAACATTTCATTTTAGAAGAAGATATGTTGGAAGTCGACTGTACCATGTTGACTCCACACGAGGTTTTGAAGACTTCTGGTCACGTCGATAAGTTTGCTGATTGGATGTGCCGTGATTTGAAGACTGGTGAAATTTTCAGAGCTGATCACTTAATTGAAGAAGTTTTGGAAGCTAGATTGAAGGGTGACAAAGAAGCCCGTGGTGAGAAGGTTGAAGAGGTTGAAGAAGATGAGCAAAAGAAGAAGAGAAAGAAGAAGGTCAAGGAGATCAAGGCTGTCAAGTTGGAAGATTCTGAAGTTGAAGAATATGAGACCATTCTTGCCAAAATCGATGGTTTCTCCGGTCCAGAATTGGGTGAGATTATGACCAAATACAAGATTGGTAACCCAGCCACTGGTGAACCATTGGAGCTTCCAATGGCTTTCAACTTGATGTTTGAGACTGCTATTGGTCCATCTGGTCAATTAAAAGGTTACTTGAGACCTGAAACTGCTCAAGGTCAATTCTTGAACTTTGCCAAGTTGTTGGATTTCAACAACGAAAAGATGCCATTTGCTTCTGCCTCTATTGGTAAATCTTTCAGAAACGAAATTTCCCCAAGATCTGGTCTTTTGAGAGTCAGAGAATTCTTGATGGCTGAAATTGAGCATTTTGTTGATCCTGAAGATAAATCCCACCATGGTTTCAAGAGTATCGAGAACATCGAATTAAGTTTCTTGCCAAAAGAGATCCAAGAAGCTGGTTTGACCGAAGTCAAACGCGTCACCGTTGGTGAAGCTGTTAAATCCGGTATGGTTGATAACGAGACTCTTGGTTATTTCCTTGCCAGAATCTACTTGTTTTTGACTAAGATTGGTGTCAACCCAGATAGATTACGTTTCAGACAACACATGGGTAACGAAATGGCCCATTATGCTCAGGACTGTTGGGATGCTGAATTACAAACCTCCTACGGCTGGATTGAGTGTGTTGGTTGTGCTGATAGATCTGCCTACGACTTGTCTGTCCATGCTGCCAGAACCAAAGAAAAGCTTTGTGTTAGACAAGCATTGCCAGAACCAAAGGTCGTTGAAAGATACGAGTGTGAGCTTGATAAGAAGAAGTTTGGTCCAAAGTTCAGAAAAGATGCACCAAAGGTTGAACAATGGTTGTTGTCGAGAACTGAATGTGAATTGGAAGATTTGGCCAAAGAATTGGATGAAAAGTTGAAGTTGAATGTCAAGATTCCAGATACCACTGTCGAAGAGATTGAAATCCCAGGAGAATTGATCAAGATTGGTAAGAAGACTAGAACTGAACATGTTAGAGAATACATTCCAAACGTTATCGAACCATCTTTCGGTATTGGACGTATTTTGTATGCTGTTTTCGAGCACTCTTTCTGGTCACGTCCAGAAGACTCTGCAAGATGTGTTCTTTCTTTGCCACCACTTGTTGCCCCAACCAAGGTTTTGCTTGTTCCATTATCAAACAACGAAACTTTGCAACCAGTTGTCAAATTGGTCAAGGATAAGTTGAAGTCTTACCAAATCCCATTCAAGGTTGACGACTCTTCCGCTTCTATTGGTAAGAGATATGCTCGTAATGATGAATTGGGTACTCCATTCGGTGTTACTATTGATTTCGAATCCATTGCTGATAACTCTGTTACTTTGAGAGAACGTGATTCTACCAAACAAGTTCGTGGTTCCGTCGATGACGTCGTCAAGGCTATTATGGAACTCACTTACCAAGGTGTTTCATGGGAAGAGGGTACTAAGGGACTCGAGCCTTTCGAGAGTAAGGAGTAATCTAGCAAATGACGGGCGAGCCATCAAGCGAGCCATTCAAGCGTGTCGTTACCAAGAAGTCTGACCCGTGATTTGAGTAGTCATTGATAGTTTTAATAAATTATGTTAACGTTAAAAAGCGTATCTTTTGAGCAGTGCGTACTGATTAGCAGGGTAGCGGGGGAGACCCTAGAAAATGTTCAAGCAACTAGTGAAGCGACGGCAAAGCGGCTTATTCAAGCTTTACTCGCTTCGCTCGTTGTTCGCTCGTCATTCGCTAGGGTCGAAAAATTATCCTAATAAAAATTAATTGAAATTTTCGTGTACCTGCTCACCATTTACGGGTAAATTACTTAATAAAACAAGTGCTTTCACGTGTGGGGAATGTACCGTGTAAATTTACAGAGAAGGACCGGGGATCGATCCGAGGTCGACCTGACGTCGTCCGAGCGTCAATCCGAAAATGATCCGATGCACCAACGATTTGCCTGGCTCGTGTCCTGTTGGTCGCTCGCTATTACTCTACTCAATCACTACTCCGTATTTTTAGAACATTTTGCTTGTGAAAAAACGGTTTTACTGTACTAGGACGTTTTGTAGATTCCGCATTGTAGGCCAACCTGGACCGCTAGTCAGTTGACTACTGCACCCATTCCTATTTGTTGGTCACTTCTGACTGGCCGTTTCGTTTCGTTCGCATCGCCCATCGTTTCGTTTCGTTTCGCTAGCATCGCCCGTGTTCTGCACGCGCAGCCAAAATATCCTCACCAAAATTTTCACCAACAAATTTCAACTCCCCCTCTCATTTACTCCCTTCATCTCTTCTCCATTATTCATTAAAATCTTGCGTCATCATTTTCATCACCCCCCAACCAGCATCTCAACTTTGATACATCCATTTCACAGCTATTCGCTGGAAAAACACGTAAAAAAATACATCAAACCACACGCCAAATTCCGCCTCATATTTCGTGGCCAGTCATTCATTTACAGGTAAAACACCAAATTGTATCATGCAACAACCAGAAACACCACCAGAAACACCGCCTGATACCCATGAAACGTCACAGCCAACAAACCTGTTGAACGCTTCCGACTCTTCAAGCTCAATAGTTGTCGAAAGTCCTCATCTGCCGCGTTATCGTGCAACCCTCAACGTTAATGCCCTAACGTCACAAGAAATCGATGCAGACGTGTTGGTCGAGCCCCGTGTCGCATTATCGGGCAAAATCGGCTGGGACTCGTCAGATGAGGGAACAGAAGAGGAAGACGCTGCTAGCTTGGAGGGAGTAAGCAGAAGAGTCGAAAGTGAGAGGCCAACATCAGTCACAACTTTAGAGGAGAAGGTGAGACATACTCTGAATATCGATGAAACCGTCCACAACGAAGTGGATGACATAGCCGTTAACGCTGTTGTCGATGACGAGAAGGTTGTCGATGACGTCGAGAATGTCAACCACCACAAACCTCTCACACTCGACCCACTAATCACTCCAGACCGTCCTATTCTCACTACCTCACCACCCCCACCAACTCCACCTCCGCCTCCCCCAAAAGTCACCGCGTCTCCAACACCAATGATGGGAGAGTTTGAAGAGTCAACTCCAAGAAATATCGATACAGATCTCAAGGTGATGAAAAGTCTCAATTCCCTCCCACCAAGAACTTTGCACCGTAAACAGGCCTCGATTGGTGATACCCGTCGATCCAACAATACCGAAACCGTTGAAGACGACCCGGCAGAGCAGGCAGGTGTAGTCCATGCCATCATCGAAGGCTACCGTGACAATGCTTCCAACCGTGACAATTCTTCAGGATACCGCGATAACTCTTCAGGATACCGCGATAACTCTTCCTCACTCTCTCGCGACAAATCACCTTCTAGAAGCTCATCGAAACCACCTGTTGCTCCAACGACTCCACAATTGAACAGCGGAGTCCCTATCACCAACCAGACGCCGCCACCTAGATCTGCATCTTCTTCTGTCTCATCGGTGCGGAAACCAAGTAGCAGTTCAACAACGCCCTCGGCAGAGTTGAAAAGAAGCAAAACCAAGAAAGTTTTTGGTGGAATAACAAGCTTTGTGTCTAATCTTACTTCAGCAGGCTCCACTCGTTCAACTTCATTATCTAAAACAATCTCAGAGCCCTACGATTACGTCCGTCATCAACATGTCGAATACGATCCAGACTCTCAAACTTACATTGGATTGCCTGAAGAATGGAAAAAAGCACTCGCTGCTCAAGGTGTCTCTGTGGAAGAGCAACGTAGAAACCCTAAAGCCGCAAACCAAGTCATCACGTTCTTCAACACCAACTACAACGACGACTCAAGCAAATTTATGAAGGTTCAAAGAAATACAGGAGATGAAATCGATAATGATAACGATAGCAATTCAAGTGACGGAGCCACTGATATCAATCAACAAGCAACTGCATCACATATGGGTACTCCTGCTACATTGTCGAGTTCGCATTTTGCACGTACACCTCTTGCACATCAACGTGAGGCATTCCCAGCGTCTTCACCACGTCCATCACCAGCTGAGTCTTCAAACGATCCAGCCAATGATTTCTCCTTCACATCAACAGATACAGAGTTCATCCCAAAAAGACACGCTCCACCGCCTCCACCCTCTGCAAAGCTAGCTTCAGCCGGCACAGTGTCGCACGCAAGGAAACCTTCTGGATCCAAAAGAAGTCTTACTTCGTCACCTTCATCACTTATCGGTAGTATTTCTCGCAAATTTGGTTCTACAAAGTCATATAATGGCGGTGCAATCAAGCCTGAACGTCCAACCATTCTACATCTTGGTGAGACTCCAGGTAGTCCAGGAACAACAAGTTCGGAAACTATGCAATTTAAGAGCGCAACAGCTAGTCCATTACTGGCCAGTACTGGTGATTTGACTTCAGCTTCTCCTCAGCAACCATACCAGCCACAACACCAGCCGCAATCACCACCGTTACCACCACCACCTTCAACACAACCACAACCACAACCACAACCGCAACCACAACGCGCAGCCCCACCTCCTCCTATCCAACAACAACAACAACAACAAGCGACTGTTCCAGCCTCTCCACCAGCCACAGCACCAGCCAAACCCCCTCCAGTTCCTACAAGCAAACCAAAGGCTCCTAAGCAACAACTTACGGAAGCAGAACAAGAACGTAGAAGAGAACTCAGACGTGCTAAAGAAAGAAAGTATCTCAACAGATTGGTTGAAATTTGTTCTACTGAAGATCCAAATAAAAGGTACCGTGATCTTGTTAAGATCGGTCAAGGTGCTTCTGGTGGAGTTTATACCGCCCAAGATACTGGTAGCAACACATGTGTGGCTATCAAACAAATGGAACTCGAAAGGCAACCTAAGAAAGAGCTGATTATTAACGAGATTCTTGTGATGAAAGGCTCCCAACATAAAAATATCGTCAATTTCATTGAAGCATATTTGTTGAAGAAAGATCTTTGGGTTGTAATGGAGTATATGGAAGGTGGTTCACTAACAGATATTGTTACCCATAGTGTAATGACTGAAAAACAGATGGGTGCAGTGTGTAGAGAAACGTTACAAGGACTCAAATTCCTCCACTCCAAGGGAATTATCCACAGAGATATCAAGTCCGATAACATTTTGCTCTCGTTACAAGGAGACATCAAGCTTACAGATTTCGGATTTTGTGCTCAAATCAAAGATTATTCTGCAAAGAGAAACACAATGGTTGGAACTCCATACTGGATGGCACCTGAAGTGGTTACCAAGACAGAATATGGCCCGAAAGTTGATATTTGGTCTCTCGGTATCATGACTATTGAAATGATTGAAGGAGAGCCACCATATTTGAATGAGACTCCTCTTCGTGCGTTGTATTTGATTACCACGAACGGAAAACCAAAGCTTAATGATCCAGACTCATTATCCAAGAGTCTTAAAGACTTTTTGAATCACTGTCTCGAAGTGGACGCTGAGAAGCGTTTCGATTCGCTTCAGTTACTAGAAACACCGTTCATTATTGAAGCTGATGATAATAGTTCGCTTTCTCCGTTGGTCAAGCTGGCCAGAATGCAGAAGTTGGCAGAGAGACCGGAGAGTGAGGCAGACTAAATGACTCCAGGCGTAATGAGGTGCCTACCGGTTACGTTATTACTCTTGGTTCGTTGTCATTGTCTTTTGCTCAATGAACCTTTTATATCCTCTCTTTTGTAATTTCACTCGTCATGTTTGGTTCTTTCGTCATCGACTAATACCACTTACATTTTGCAAATAAATTAACGTAAAAGAAGAGTTACAGACAAAGTTACAACTAGTAGCTAGTATACAAATACAAATATGAGGAGCGTGGTTAGTCATGAGGCAGCGGTGATCATCACAAATCTTCGAGCACTATAAGTCCCCGCCCGGCTCAGCGCAGTAGACTCGTAAACGCCATTAGCTCGTCATTCGCTCTCCTCATCATCTTCGTCATCATCCTCGGGAGAACTCACAACCACATACTTACTCTGTACAAAAAACAGCTTGACAACGGTCTTTCCTTTATTCTCAAATTGATAAAAATTTCCCATCGGAATCTCAAATGAACATCCAGAACGAACAATAAACGTATTATGAGACAATGTGACCTCTAAAATTCCCTGTATCACATAAAAAATGAAATAGGTATCATCATTCGATTTTATTGCCTTCCTCGATCCAATCGGAATCTCAATAATACCACCTCCACTAAATTCACTATCTTGATCGAATAAAGTTGATATCTTGAAGAACTCCTCGCTATTTTTGATGATCGAGATATTCTTTGACTTGTTTGGTGCCCAGGCAATAGTTCTTTCTATTTGATTTTCAGAACCCGGTCCTTCAAACACAGGAACAGTCAGCGAGTTCTTATCAAGCCAGTCAGATCCTTCCATATTCTCAACAAGCTCCTCACGGTTTATATCATTTTCAACAACTTGAACATCATCACTTGACGATCTTGCTGGCGCAGCCGGTGCAGCTGGTGCAAGTGATTGTCGTTTAGCTTTGGCAGCTCTCTTTCTTTGAGTAGCTTGAGATGGGGCATAGGACATTCTTCTCTTAGGTGGGAGGGTGGTTGCAGTGTCTGGACGATGCAAAACATCCTTGATCTTTTTCACATACGTTCCATTTTCATTGGTTGTTTCATAGATGATTTTTTCATTTCTCCACCAGGCAACAGGAGCCACTTTGGTTCTGGAAGACCTACGAAGATGGTTCGAGTCAGCTGATGGAGCTGGCGCAACACGACTAGTCTTTTTACTGGTCTCCGTTGGTGCAACCTCTTCAACTGAGATATCTCTGTTTGGTGTTTGTTCTTCGTCCTCATCCTCGTCCTCGTCCTCTTCGTCCTCATCTTCGTCCTCATCCTCATCCTCATCCTCCTCTGCCACATCTGGATCCTCTGGATCTTCAGGCTCGTCGGACTCATCTTGTTCATCCTCATCTTGGGCATTCTTCACCTCGTCCTCGTCCTCATCCTCGTCAGATACATTAATCACTGTGCTAGTTTCAGCTTCCTCCGCATCCTCTTCATTATCGTTATCGGCGGATTCCTCACTTGACTGTTCTGGAGCCTTGAAACGCCTATTTTTGTTCTTATTGAGCGCTATACTCTTGGTAATGGAAGCGGATTTACTTCTCTTCTTGGTTTTCTTGGGGGACTGTATCTCCAACGCTGGAGGCGACTTGTTGAGAGTTCGAAGTTTTTCGAATGCACTCACACCAGCAGTCTTCTTCAATGGTGAAGGCTGTAGCTTGTTTGTTTTACTCTGGCTTTTCGAGCCGTTTTGAGACGATCTCATCGGAGATCCGTTCAATGAGGCTCTTTTGTGTATCGACGGTCTAATTGGTGAGCCCATCATAGTGGCAGACTTAATCAATTCATCTGCATCGTCTTCGCTGTTTGCTTCTTCATCATTACTTGAATAAGCAACAGGTTTATCTGAGTTACCGTTCTGATGTATATTCTCCTCATCTTGTTCACTATCCGAAGATACCTCCTTTTGTTGTTGTTTCATTGATTTGAGATCTTCAAATCTTTTCGACAGTCGTTTGTTTGGTGAAGTCATCACGAAGGACTTGCCATTCGGAGACTCATATTCTTCATCAGATAAGAAAAAATCCTTCAAATCTTCAAGCCCATCTTTGTTCCGTCTTGGAGTTTTGGTTACCCGGAATCCTGTTTTGCGGCCTGCTCGTCCTGGAGGCTCAAATACTCCACTTTTGCGATAACTCATCAGGCTCAGTCACGTTAATAAGTTGTTCGCGTTGCGATTGTTGATAACGTGTGTTCGTAAAGGGTGTCAGGTGTTTTTTCGGCAGCTCCAGCAGTGTGTGATGATTTTGGATTGACCGATTTTGAGTAGTTGTTGAAGAATTGAAAGACGAGGTTATTTTCAAATTTGTTGCGGGAAGTGGTTGTTGTTTTGGTAAACATGGGTGAGACAGGTTTGGGTTAGAAGTGAGAAGGAGAAAAAATTACCAAAACCAAAAAAAATAGCAGACGATCGACGCGTCGCGAAGGAATTGTCATTGAATCTTTTTACAAACGACATGGTACCACTGATCATTATCTGTCGTCACGCTTCCCTGAGCGATTGCCTCTTGTTTTGCAAAACGAACTTGGCCTAAGCCCTTTATTAAATCAGTCTAAATAAAGTACACATTTGAAGACAGCTCGAATGAGTGTCATGAGTGATTAATGAGTTAACAGTCAAATGACGGTGAACAAATCCGCTAGTCATTTGGGTGGTGCATATACGGTTCGAATGACTCACTTTGTTCGCCATTTGCCCAAAGTTTACTCGATGGTGGTAACCTCACCACTCTCTCCATCATGATAAGCAATCATCTTCACCTTGAAATCAGCACAAGCAACACCAAAAGTTTTCAAAATCAAAGCTTGTCTGACATCCAAAACTTGATCCTTGTCAACAACCTTGTAAGGTTCGGTCAAAGTGATCTTACCTGCAACGATCTTGGTTGGAAGCTTGAGTTTGTTACGTAAAGTTGGCTCCATGGAGTGAGACATTGGAACATCTTCTTCTTCAGCAATTTGACCACCTCTAGAATAAACAATTCCTGCTGGGATCTCAAAAGTAATTGGACTGCGGGATTTAGCTCTTGGATAATCGGAACGGACGTATGCATTGAAATAAGCGGTAACAGTTTCTGGAGTCTCATCTGTGAAAAGTAATCCAACCAATCCATCAGTATACTCAACCAACTTATGGAGATTATCCTTATATTCTTGTTCTGGAGACTCTCCAAGAGCCTTCTCGAGAACTTTCCGTTTTCCCATCAAAAGACGTGACCCGGTCCAGTCACGTCTAATGTCTTGCAAAACGGGCGTACGAACATCATCAAGACCTAAAACCCATGTATATCTGTGGCTATCTAATGCTTCTCTGACATCATCGAAGATCCGTGTTTTGTTTTCACGGCCTTTCTTGTCTGTTTGTGCAAGTGTCACGAGCTTGGATCTCTTTGATCTAGGCATGTTATATGATTTTGATTAGTTTCTATCTTCTTCTGCTCTGATCCATTTAACTAAATACTTTTTAAAGATAAAAAAATTTTCAATTTTATAAAATTTCGTCCCGTTCGCGCAAACGGGATTTTATAGCGAAATGGCGCACAGACTTTTTATATAGAAAAAAAATCAGTTTGAAGGCAAATAAATAAAAATGGGGAGCCTTGAATAAGCTGAATTGATTATTCATTGAAGGCAAACACCGTTTAAATCCAGAAATTTGACACGACGTGGTTTCAAAGGAGAGGCAACCACCTAAAGTGCACCGGCAGAGTATACAATTCCCTCACATTGTCGCTCTCCAACATATTCTAGCTCAGAACAGCATATCATAAAAAGAACTATATCCCTCAACCCAACCCATCATATTGCCATAGTCTTGCGATTGTGCCATTGGAATGACGAGGAGAAAGCTCGGGGCCACTGAAAAGGGTCATACGCTCCCAGAAAGATCAACAGGTACCCACCGAAGAGACGGATCGGATGTCGACATGGCAGATACAGATACAGACACCGATATGGGACATTGTAGTGATGGAGGCCAACAAGGTTCGATCAGCGACGACGGCGACGACGGCGACGAACATGCCGTTCTGTCAAGACTAGCAGGAAATTACAGACGTTTTTCAGAATCTCAAAACAGATTTGGCTTCACCCAAGACAGTAGTGATCACGAGCAAAATGACAATGACAACGACAATGAACAGAATAATGGTGAAAATGAACACGATTATGGTGACGCAGCCGATGACTCCGATTCAGACGAACTCATGAGATCATTGCATGGCGTGCTCACAGCAGGGGGTGGCTCCAGTAGCGCACTGGAGGCAACTCTTGCAGCAGCATTGAGCGGCGCCGCCAGACAATCCCGAAACAACCGCACAAATGCCCGCGAAACAGAAAACGATGAAGATGACGACAACGAAGACAACCATGATGATCACAACGAATTGAGCAACGAGTTGGGAGCGTTCAGAAACGTTCTTGGACGTATGCTTCCAGGGGGCGGATTTGGTGAAGTTTTTGGTAGCGTCTCAAGAATTTCACAACTCGCCTCAGCATTGCAAAAGCATCAGGACCCATATCTTGTCTTAGAAACATTGAACGAACTCTCAGAAAGATTGCTCATGATGAATGGAATTATGGCAGAACGTAATCTCCCCTCTTACAGGCTTTCACAAGAGATCGTATCCATTATAGAAAGCCCATTTTACCAAGAGGATCTGGAAATCCAGTTGGTGGCTTGTCGCTGTTTGTACAATCTTTTAGAAGTTAATTCTGACGCGGTTCACGATGTTGTCTCTGCAGGAGCCATCGAGGCATTGCAGACAAAATTGATGGAAATCAGTTACATAGATCTTGCAGAACAAGCATTACAGACACTGGAAATGATCTCACGTGAAAGAGGAAGGGAAATTTTATTGAAAGGATGCCTGCCATCATGTCTCATGTACCTTGATTTTTTCACGATACACGCACAAAGAAAAGCACTCAGCATTGCTGCTAATGCCTGCAAAAATGTGCCACGTGCAAAGTTTGACCATGTTAAAGAGGTTTTTCCTATTATTGAACGTATTGCCATCGAGTATTCCGATCCGAATAGCGTGGAAAGCGCATGGCTTGCGATCGCTAGGGTAGTGAAGAGTTTTGAGAGAGAGCCTGTTTTGCTTGAACAATTAATAAGTGAAAATCTTTTGAAAAGACTCTGCGTTCTGCTTCCAAACTGTTTGAGTCGTGGCAAACATGCCAACAATTTGATAAGTTTTAGTTCGTGTTTGAAACTGATCCAATCTCTATCAATAATTTCAAACGTTTCATCGAAACTTTCGATGATGTTGATCGGAGTTTGTGATATCGGTAGAGTGATTATCGCTTCCTTGTCGGGATTCGAAAAGACAGACTTTGATAAACGAATTCCTGATAGTTTCACTTCCTCAGCAGACTCCAGCGAGCAAGAAAATAGTCGCAGCTTAATATCGATTGAAGCTTTAATGGCAACCCCGAAAGAGTTAATTGTCGCGATTTTGGGTATGATAGCCCCTCTTTTACCGTTTGGCGATTTCAGTGATGACGTGAAAAGTAAAAAAGACGTCGGAAATTTCCAAGGATATTGTTGCAGTCAGGATCGCAAGGCGATCAATAAGGAAAGAATCAATCTATACATGAATGATTCTGAGAACTACGAGAAATTTGACCATTTCGTTCGCCAGACATTCCCGGTTCTTTTAAAGATTTACTCTTCCACTGTGGATTATCAAATCAGACGGTTAATTTTGATCTGTGTGTTACGAACGGTACGGGTTTTATCCAAAGAGCAACTCGCATCGATTGTGTTTGATTCGAGCATAACATCATTGTTAGCGTCGATCGTGATACAGGGAAAACATGTCTTGAAAAAACTCGATGGATCGACGGAATATGAGATGAAACCTTATGTTCTCATATATGGCGCGCTTTTGATAACTCATTTGTTGATTGGAAAAGCTCCAGAATTGTTTTTAGTTGATTTTGAAAGAGAAGGACTTCTTTCTCACACTCAGCGATTCTCTGGAACTCTCGAACAGGATGAAAGAGTTATAAAAGCAATGGCGAAGAATAAACAAGCGCCAAGCTCTCAGCAGTCTCAAGTAGATGAAGACATGGTCGATACAAATTTTGACAACAATTTTGATACCGATAGTGAAGAGGAGGCCGGAAACGTGAAGACCAGTCGTAGTTATCTGTTGAGCGAGGGGGATGAAAGAGATGAGGAGGAAGAATGTGGTGAAGATAATGAGAGAAGTAATGTTGAAGGTGATGATGATGAGGATGAAAACGTTGATGATGATGATGATGACGAAGAAGAAGACGAAGATGAAGATGATGATGAAGATGAAGATGATGATGATGATGATGATGATAATGACGACGACGAAACCGATTTCTCCCGAAACGCTGACATTTATGGAGGCTCAAAGTACGTCCGTGATTACACATTGGATAGTGATGGAACTGTTGTTTTATCAATGGAATCAATTTTAGTCGAATTATCCAAACTGTGCACTGAAATTGAGCAAGATTATACCAGCATCAAGGCATCATCATCTACCTCAAAATCTAAGCATCTTAAGCTTTTAGATGAAGTCAAGATTTTGCTGGAGAATTCAGATGAAGTTCAGTACTCCTACGATCAATGGTGTGTTATCTGGGAAAAGTTTGCACATTCTTGTGGTGTTGGAAGTCCTGAGACTGGACTAGTGTCTAGTTTTGAGTTGATTGCATCTGGAATTGTGGCTACTCTTCTTTCAGTGTTTGAATCAGAATCTTCACAAGAATCTTCGGTTGGTATCAAAGCTTTCGAGCACATGTTCTGTTCCTCTATGAGTCCAATAGGAACTGGCGAAAATTTACCATTAGTGATGCTTGTCAAGAAGTTGGAAGAAGCACTAAGTCGAACCGAATCATTCGAGATCATAAGCTCCGGTGCAACATCGTTCAATTCGAATACTTCTAATGCGCGGGCTTCATCTATGGCGAAACAACTAAGAATCAAACTAGTCTCTGAAGAATCAGATCCAGAGAAACAAAGCAAACAATTGATGTTGATGGTGCAAGCAATTGCCACCTTCAAGTCGATAAACGGATTCCTGAAAACAAGAATGGAAAGTATGAGAGGTTTAATGAGATCGATATCATTTCCTTCTTCGTCTTCTCCGAATTCAGAAGAACCATACTATGTGGAGTTTTCCATAAATGGGGAGGTTATTCCTCACGGAACGACAATATACGGAGCAATTTACCGTTCTTTACAGAATGATTCCGGGGAAATAGTTCCACCCAGAAAAGTCTGGACAAATACTCCACATATAGTTCATTACCGAGTGATTGAAGGTGAAACACCAGAAAATTATGATGATGAACTTTACCCTAATGATTCCAGTGACGACAATTTGGAATCATTGGGTGATATTCACACGATGCAAATTTTGCATTTATTGAAACACCTTTACGATATCAATTCGGGGACTCCTAGTTCAGGTACTTCGGATCCGTTATTCCTCAATTACAAACTTACAGCAAAACTCAACAGACAGCTCGAGGAACCGCTTGTCGTGGCCAGTGGAACGCTACCCGATTGGAGTGTTCACATCACCCGTCAAGTACCATTTCTATTCCCAATTGACACGAGAGTTTTCTTTTTACAGTCGACTTCATTCGGATATTCGAGGTTGATCAACTTGTGGCAAGTGAGGTCGCATCAAGAAGAGCATGAACATGGGTCTGGATCTTCATTACCTTCGAGCAATTTACAACTTGGTAGACCTGTGAGACACAAATTGAGACTCTCGAGAAAACGTTTATTGCAAGGAGCTATCAAAGTGATGGATGGGTATGGAACCATTCCTGGACTAATTGAAATCGAGTACTTTGACGAGGTTGGAACTGGATTAGGCCCAACTTTAGAGTTCTATGCTAATGTTTCCAAAGAGTTCTCTAAGGTCAAGTTGAACATGTGGAGAGTCAGTGACACTAAGGGAGAACTGGAATCAGAGAATGTTGTTTCCGAGTATGTTAATAGTCCCACCGGATTATTTCCACGTCCATTATCTGATTCTGTGCCTCAATACAGCAAAATTATCCATTTGTTTTCTGTCTTAGGAAAATTCGTTGCCAGATCTTTATTAGACTCTAGAATCATTGATTTCCATTTCAACTCTCTCTTTTTCTCTATTGCCAAGGAAATCGAATCTAACACCATGAAGGTTTTGTCTCGTGCAAGATCTATTGAATTGCTTCAATTGATTGATCCAAATTTGGCGAAATCAATGAGCCATTTAAACAAATACTTAATCGAGTACGAGGATTTGGATGTTGAACAACGAGAAGATGTTGAGATTGATGGTTGTCGTCTTGAGGACTTGTCATTAAACTTTGTTCTTCCTGGATACGAGGATGTATTGTTAAAACCAAATGGTCATAACGAGGAGATTACACACGAGAATTTGGCAGAGTATATCGATTCCGTTACTGATATGATGATTGGATCAGGTGTGAGGTCTCAAATCCAATCTTTCATTGAAGGATTTTCTGCGGTTTTCCCATATTCATCAATGGCAATTTTTTCTCCGCAGGAGTTAGTCAAATTGCTGGGTAATGACCAGGAAGATTGGTCATTCCAGACTCTTTTAAATGTGGTCCATGCAGATCATGGATATTCAGTTGAGTCTCCAAGTATTCAAAGATTACTTGAGATTATGAGTGAGTTTTCGTTAGAAGAAAGACGCAAATTCTTACAATTTTTGACTGGATCGCCCAAGTTGCCTATTGGCGGGTTCAAGGCATTGCATCCGGACCTTACGGTGGTTCTGAAGCGTGCTGAAGGTGACCTGGGCCCTGATGATTACTTACCGAGCGTTATGACGTGCGCTAATTATCTGAAACTACCGGACTATTCGTCTAAAGAAGTGATGAGAAAACGTTTGGTGCAAGCTATGTGCGAGGGTGCTAATTCCTTCTTGTTGTCCTAAACAACGCGAGTAAGTAGCGAACGAGTTGTGAACCAAAACCGATTGAGTATCGTGGCCACGAGGGTGACTTTCCTCTCTCGAAATTGGTTGTATGTATGATAATCATTTAATCGACATTTAATCCTTTTTCACCATATAAACTGAAGTAAAAAAAACAGGCTTAAAGGGGACGACGGTGAGCATAGCTTAAATTCAGTTTCCTCTCACCCAACCACCCAATTTTGACAACCAACCTTGGGCCGCATCGTGACTCTCCTTGAGACCTTTTTGAGTCTGGTCAACCAACTTGCCACTATTGTCCTTGATGTTCTTGCTAGCCTGATCCAAATACTGGCTCAAAGTGGACTGTGCTTGGCTCCGTTTACTTTCGAGGTCTTCAAGTTGCTTTCTAGCAGCATCTTGAACCTCTTGAGACTTGGCCTTTCTCCATTTGAACCAGCTGGCCTGAGTTTCGTCGTACTGTTTCTTGGCCAATCTGGCTTGTTCATCGTAGTAATTGTACACTTTTTCAGCAGATTCTCTCGATTTGATGGCAAGTAATCCTGCAGTGTCATACAACGATTCGCGGTGTTCATTGGCAACTTCAGCGTTCAAAGAACCAAATCCAGCAGCAGCTTTATCGGCCTGTTTCTGGAATTCAGACTCCGAAAGTTTGGTGCTCAACACATTGGCTATGTGATCTTTTTGGGCCTGGATGTTACCTAAAACCTGTTGGCCTCCCTTTTTAGCTTCCTCGACGTACTGGCTAGCCTTTTGTTCGGCATCCTTGATTGCGTCAGCTCCCCATTTGGCTAAATTACTACGAGCATCTTCGAGGTTCTTTTTTGCATTCTCGAGTTCTTTTCTTGCTTCATCGTCCTTGGCTTCGCCCCAACTGAGCCAGCCCTTCTTAGACTCATCTGCCTTCTTTTGGGCTTCACGAAGACGGTTGGTAGCAGCATTGTACGATCTTTCGGCAGCATCTTTTGAGGATCCAAATAACGAACTGAGCCTATCCTTAGAGCTCTCCAGTTTGTCAATAACCTGAGAACTGGCAGAGTTAACAGTGTCTTTCAGATGATGACCCGCACTTGCGGCAGTGTCCTGGACATTTTGATTCTTTTCAGTTATCCAACCACCAGCAGTATTTTTGAACTCATCAACTTTTTGCAGTCCACTGTTGTAAGCACTTTCCGCAAATGGTTCCAGTTTTGGGGGTGGATTCCAATTGTAAAGACCAATTTGGTCCACAGTTTTACCATGATTGCATTGAACGTCGTAAACGTAAAAACCAGTTAGTCCTGTCGCCAGGGCCAGAACAAACTTATTTGACATCTTGCTTGAAGTCATAATATTAATAAAATTACATAATAAAAAATTAAGTCAACTCGGTTGCAACAACGAATCCATCTGACTTATATACAATTGCCATAATTGACAGGGTGGGGATTCAGCCAGCAATCATAATAGCAATCATCTAACCTCTTCATAGTTGCGCTCGCTTATTGCGGTAATTTCTGGGGAAAAACCACACATCCCTGCACCAGGTAGCATTTTTCGCTTGCTTGCAGATAATTCAACCAATTAGACCTCATCCAAGCTGCAGAATGACCTGGAAAAACATCTATAACTTATCACGTGCGACAGCAATTGTGACGAGTTTGCTCTATTGGGTCAGCAGCAATACAACTCTGAACTGAGTGAAACGACTGGCTCAACAAATTTATTTGGGTAAAAGCATACTCGAGCATGTGTACGTTGGTGTAAACACCCGGGCGGGTTTTGTTTCACTATCATTGTTGTGTTTAGTGATTAGGATAGCATAGATGCGGTCAGTGTTCATCTGTTGCGCCAAAAGTCCACAGATCATCCGTTTGGGAGGTGTAAAGCAGTAACTTACCGTAGAATTGAAATCTAGGTGAGCTCTAAGTAGTAAGGTTTCTCATGAGAACCAGGCCAACTGATCTCAGTAGATCTCAGCCAGGTCTAGACTAGTTGCACCGCTTATGGACATATCCATGTGGCTGTGCATGTTTGTTATGGCTGTGCAGACGACACCGCCACATGACGCGTTACAAGTTCGCGTTGGTTTTTTTTGTTTTTTTGTGTGTGATTTAGGGGGGAACATAAATCAATCTCCAACAACTTGTTCTCTTTTCTCTTCATTTCTGCTGGAGTTGAAAATTAAACCATGAGTGACTACGATAGCGATGCCAGTTTCTCGGATGCTCCGACTCCGAAGAAGAAGAAGACTGCTCCAAAATCAAAACAGCCCCTTTCGAACTCAACAAACACGGCTTCAAGACAAACCCCCGAAGCTGGGACTTCTAAAAAACCGTCTGCCTCAGATCAATATCAGAAGCTTTCGCAATTAGAACATATTCTCAAGCGTCCAGACACATATGTGGGCTCTGTGGAAAAGTTTCCCACCGAACAATGGGTTTTAGATGAGGATACAGAGAGCATGGAGAAGAAAACAGTTACAATTGTTCCTGGTTTGTTCAAGATTTTCGATGAGATTCTTGTCAATGCTGCAGACAACAAGATTAGAGATCCAAATATGAAGAAAATTGATGTCAAAATTGATGCTGAAAACAATATTATTTCTGTTAAAAACGATGGTAGAGGTATTCCGATCGAAATGCACACAAAGGAAAACATGTACATTCCAGAGTTGATCTTCGGAAACTTATTGACCTCCAGTAACTATGATGATGACCAGAAGAAAGTTACTGGTGGTAGAAATGGTTATGGTGCTAAACTGTGTAACATTTTTTCAACTGAGTTCACAATTAGAACTGCCGATAAGAACACACAATTACTTTATACACAAACGTGGCGAAACAACATGTCTGAAACCGGTAAGCCAAAGATTTCAACTATGAAGAAACAAGAAGAATATACCGAAGTGATTTTCAAGCCTGATTTGGCAAAATTCGGTATGGAGACTCTCGACAAAGATATTCTTGGAGTGCTGAAGAGAAGAGTGTACGATTTGTGTGGTTCCGTGAGAGGAATTAGAGTTAGTTTGAATGGAAAACCTTTGAAAGTGCACAATTTCAAGCAATATGTGGAAATGTATGTGAGAGCTTTGGAAAAGTCCAAGAATATAGGTGGTGATGATAATTCGCAAGATACTACTGCTCCTGTCAAAATCGAGGATGAAGATACGCCTAACCCATTAGAAGCACCTCAGAGTCAAAAGCTACCAACCATCGTTCATCAGATAATTGATGATAGATGGGAAATAGCATTTTCCGTTTCTGATGGTTCTTTTAACCAGGTTTCGTTTGTGAACTCGATTGCAACTACTGCCGGTGGTTCGCACGTTGAACAAGTTGCTAACTTGTTGGTTAATAAAATCATGGAACAGATTAAAAAGAAGAACAAGTCTGCAATGATTAAACCATTCCAAGTGAGAAACAACATGTTTTTATTCATTAACTGTTTGATTGAGAATCCAGCTTTCACGTCTCAAACAAAAGAGTACTTGACAACTAGACCATCTCAATTTGGAGGCAAAAAACTAGAGCTTCCTGAGAATTTTGTGAAAAAAGTGTTGGCATCAGGTATTCTGGACAATGTCATGGACATCGCTGCTGCAAATGCGGATAAAGCATTGAAGAAAAATGATGGTAGTAGAAAAAGCAGATTGACCGGGTATCCAAAGTTAGAAGACGCAAACAAGGCTGGTACCAAGGAAGGACACAAATGTACATTGATTTTGACAGAGGGAGATTCTGCCTTATCTTTAGCAGTTTCTGGTCTTGCAGTGGTTGGAAGAGATTACTATGGTTGTTATCCTCTTAAGGGTAAGATGTTGAATGTTAGAGAAGCTAGTGCTGATCAGATCATGAAGAACGCTGAGATTCAAGCAATAAAGCAGATTATCGGATTACAACACAAAAAAAGATACGATGAATCGAATATCACATCTCTTAGATATGGCCATATCATGATTATGGCAGATCAAGATCATGATGGTTCGCATATCAAAGGTTTGATTATCAATTTCTTAGAAACTTCTTTCCCTGGATTGCTTGAAGTTCCAACTTTTTTGATTGAATTCATCACTCCAATTGTCAAAGTGACAGTGATGACAGGTCCTAACAAGGGTAAGACGATCCCATTTTACAACATGCCTGAGTACGAGCAATGGAGAGACACTGAAGGTTTGAACTGCTCTTACAAGCAAAAGTACTACAAGGGTTTGGGTACTTCCTCCCCAAAAGAAATGATGGAATATTTCAGTCAACTCGACCGTCACTTGAAGAGGTTCCATACTTTGAAAGAGGATGATAAGGGATTGATTGATTTAGCATTTTCCAAGAAAAAGGCTGATGATCGTAAAGAATGGCTTAGAGGCTTCGTTCCTGGAACCTTTTTGGATCCAACACTGACGGATATTCCAATTTCTGACTTTATCAACAAAGAACTGATTTTGTTTTCAATGGCTGATAATATCAGATCTATTCCATCTGTTTTAGACGGGTTCAAACCATCTCAAAGAAAGATTCTTTATGGATGTTATAAACGTAACTTGACCGGAGAAATCAAAGTGGCCCAACTTGCTGGTTATATTGGTGAACACACTGGATATCACCATGGTGAAGCGTCTCTTCTTCAATCGATTGTGGCTCTTGCACAGGATTTCGTTGGCTCTAACAACTTGAACGTTTTGAAACCAATTGGAGGTTTCGGTTCGAGAGCAGCTGGTGGTAAAGATGCCTCTGCGGCAAGATATATTTTCACTGAATTATCGGCAATCACCAAGAAAGTTTTCAATCCATTAGACAATCCTTTATTGACATACATGCAGGATGATGAACAAACTGTTGAACCTCAATGGTATGTTCCTGTTTTGCCAATGATTCTTGTTAATGGTACTGAAGGTATTGGATCTGGTTGGAGTACCAACATTCCTCCTTTCAATCCTATTGATATCATCAAGAACATTCGTGCACTGATGGCCGGTGAAGAAATGGAAGACATGGTTCCTTGGTTCAGAGGTTGGACTGGTAACATTGAGAGACAATCCAAGGATAGGTTCAAGATGGAAGGTATCATCAATGAAATTGATGATAACACTTTGGAAATCACTGAGCTCCCAGCTAAAATGTGGACCATTACTATGAAAGAGTTCTTGCTGCAAGGTCTTGCTGGAAATGAAAAACAAAAACCATGGATAAAGGATATGGAGGAACAACACGGTATTGGAATCCGATTTGTTGTTAAGTTGACTGACGACGAAATGGCTAAAGCGAAGAAAGTTGGCTTGAAAGAAAAGTTCAAATTGGTTACTACAATCAGTACTTCTAATATGGTTGCATTTGACCCACAAGGCAGAATCAAGAAGTACGATCATGTGAACCAAATAATTGAAGATTACTATCTTGTTAGATTGGACTTCTATCAACGTAGAAAAGATTACATGGCAGAGTTGTTCTCCAATCAGTTTGAAAAGCTTTCTTGTCAAGCAAGATTTGTCAAAATGATCATTGAAAAGGAATTTTCCATTGGAAATAGGAAAAAGAAAGATATCATCCTGGAATTACAAAAACTGGGATTCCCTGGTTTTGACAAGGAGAACAAGCCGGTCAGACCTGCTGACCAGCAAGCTGAGGTTGATAGTGAAGAAGAAGAGGTGGAGGCAGAGTTGGATGCTGGGTCGAGCACTGCAGTTATCAACAAAAAGAGTCTATCGTCTGCTTATGATTATCTGTTGGGTATGCAACTTTGGTCTTTGACGAGAGAACGTTATGAGAGATTATTAAAACAACGTGACGAGAAGGAGATGGAGTTAAACACCTTGTTGAGCAAGAGCGCCAAAGATTTGTGGAATGAGGACCTGGAGGTTTTCCTTGAATCTTGGGAACAATTTTTGAAGGAATATGACGAATCACGTCAAGAAATGGGTGTCAATGCTAACAATAAGCCAAAGAAAGCAACAAGAAAGCGTAAGCCGAAGACAGAGCCTAAAGACGATACTGCCAAACCTGCACCAAAGAAAAAAAAGACTGCAGAGGTGAAGAAAGAAGGTACTCCTACTGTGAGCGATCCAAAACCAGCCGCCACTACAATACCTGAAGAGGAACCGGCTTTCAAAAGCGTTTTTGGAAGCAAACCTTCCTCATCCGGAAGTCCTTCAACGTCTAAGTTTAGTGCAGCATCTTCTGCGTTTTTTTCGAACGATGAATCCCCAGTGAAGGCTTCTGCGTTGTTTCAGAAGAAGCCAAAGACTGTGACCAAGAAGACTGAAGAGTCTGCAGTTCCAGCTCCAAAGAAGAAGTCTCCAGCTGCTAAGGCTCCAGCTGCTCGCAAGAAGAAGGCTATATCTTTGGATTCCGAATCTGAAGATGAGGCTATCTTCCTCGGTTCTGACGAAGATGAAGATTTTGAGGCTCCAACAACAAGAAGAACAACCTCAAGAAGGGAGAAGGCTGTTAAGTCATATGCTTTAGAGTCAGAAGAAGAATTAGAGGATGACAGTTACAACGAATCGGAGTGATGTCATCAGTTTTTTACTTTTGTTTAGTACTTGCTATAAATGTGCTTTCAAGATACATTAATGTAGAGGTTTCTTCATTGTCTTCGGTTTGGCACCATCGGAGCCCATTTATCCTCCAATGAACCTGTAGAAGCCCCGACCAATGCCTTCGGTTTTGTAGGAACGATCGGTGCCACCTTACCCGAAGAGGAAATCGAAGCAACATCCGACTTGTCTTCTGTTGTTTTCTCTTCAGCCACTGTCACTTTTCTAGGTGGTGGAGGTGGTGGAGGGGCGGCACCTGTTTGGCCAACTTGGCTTGGAGAGCTTGTAGCCGAACGTGTTGGTCTCATCACCGATAACGAGTACGCAGTGTTTGGTTTGTCTGCTGCGATTGGCGGAACTTTTCGTGCCTTGAGAGGACTAACGCCTGGATCAGATGCTGCTGTTCGTTGCGGAAGAGGTGGTGGAGCATTTTCATTGTTTCGAGGAGCTGCTTGTGAAGCTGAATCTGACAAATCAATCAACGTTGGTGTCGATGCAACCGACCAGCTAGCAGAAGTCGAAGCTACCGAAGCTGAATCGGTTTCATCAGGTTCGTTCAATTCAATGAGTTGGCCGCGCGACCGGACTGCAGATGTCTTGTACTGTTCGTACAGTTTGCGCAAAACTTTATGTTTGGTTTCTTCGTCGACGAGACGCACACCTGCGACAAATGTACCATAAACAGGCTTGTGGTCTGAAAACATCACCGAAGTAGCAGAATTATAAGTGTGTTGAACCAATGAAGAACCTCTGTACAGGATTCTGTCTGTCCAAGAAGGAATACGTTGCTTCTCACTTGAATCATAGACTGATGTCCCTTTATCGAATTTGTATGTTGGATTGAACTCTATGGGGAATTCTTTGAATCCACGCAGATCAGGGCGTCTCTTCATTTCCATTTGTAGCTGGTCGTACTCAAGCAATGTAGCAAGATCATGTGAGCCAACCAGCAGACGAACCTCCTCGTTTGCCTTGGAGATACGATAATTTAAATCACCGAGCCACACAATGTTATCATGATGTTTGATTTGTCGATTTCTAGAAAATCTGATTGCATTCCAGGAAGTGACAAAGTCGTTGTAACGTTCTTCAACGTTGGTAGTTCCAGCAGCAAGATGCGAATTGAAGAAACAAAAGGAACTCGACCCGTAGTTGAATCTAATGGCACAAGAACCTTTATTAGCAGTCATTCCACCCAATCCAGTCTTCTTCGATTTACCTTCCACTTGTGTCACTTTAGGAACAACGTCGGAACGAGCGTAAAGAAGCAAAAGAACAGAAGACATGTACTCTGCTCTGAGTAACACGTATCTATGAGGACTACCGCCCGCCGCGGCACCCGCATTCAGTTGTCGCTCAATAAGACCTTGCCAATAATGACAGATAGACATATCGTTTTTCAAGATATTTGAAGCATTTAATTCGACAACTTCTTGAAATCCAATGACAGCCACTTCGGGAGCAAAAACGCCTGGTCCACCCGCCTCCAAGGGGAAAAGCCAGTCGGAGAGATCTCCAGCAGTTGCAGAACCAGCAAGATTGTATGTACCAACATAAACCCCAATTTCTTCATGAGTGACAAATTTGCTTTCATGTTTTCGACATTCATCATTGACATATTCTGATATCGGATCAAAAATCCGTGCAATTTTCTGATTGGAATTCTTACCAAGTAAAGTATCCGTCACTGCTTGTTTGCCCTTGTCAACAAAATTGTTGATGTAGATTCGACTGATCGATTTTGTAGCATCCGACAAAGCTCCGGCAAGCCCCATCTTACCGCTACGTGAAAAGCTTGACTTCAGAGCATTGGTTCCCGTGTATATTTGAGAAATTTGGTCTCCATGGTCGGCCCAAAGAGAGCTATGTTTGTTGCGCAAATCATACAAGTCACCTTTCTTGAAAGCTTTCAAGAACTCCTCGAGTGCAGCCACAGAAAGGACCTGTTGAACCACATTAGTACGATCCAAACAATCCAGACAGTTGGTTCGAAAGACACCCTCCTGCTCGAGCAGAACCTCGCGAGTGGCCTTGTTGTAACAAAAGAAACGAGAATCGTCGAGTTCTTGTTGAACGTCTCCAAGAATCCTAGAAGCGTGTGCATAAGTTTTAGCCGTTTCAGAGTGGAAATCGAAATCAGTGAATGTTATTGAATCCGGTTTTTTCTCAGCAAGAACTTGTGCATGTTGGCGGTAGCGACGACTGAGTTCGAATTCCGATGATTTGTGTGGTGAAAGCAAATTCACTATATTGACAGGACCATATTTGCCATTAAGATTTTCAAAATGACGTTCGAAAACAGGTTGTGTGGCTTCAAAACTTCTTGTAATTTGTACTTTTGGAGAGATCAATGCCGTATCCTGCTCCCAAAAGATTGGAATCGATCCACGGATCTGTGTATAGGCAAAAATGTGTGATTCATCGTTGTAGATACACTCTGTTTCGACAAAGTTAGCCACGTTTCCGTCATCGTCGACACCACGAACGTTGAATCTCGTTCCCGCGCGCTTCCAGGACTGTTTGGAAATGACTGTAAGCAAAGCTCTACGTCCACCTATACTGGTTCGCAGAGTTTCTGCAAAACCGCGGATCACCGTTGTGAGATATCTGTTTTCGTCTAGAATACGTTTTGGAATGTCCTCAAGATTATTACGGAAATTGATCATCTCCTCCATCATGAAAGCGTTCCACATATAGTCCTGATGATATCTATCCATTGAAAGTGAAGGACCACCACCAACACCTCTATTTTGTAATGTACTGGTGAGGTCGAAATCAAGTGAGTAGAAAAACGATCCGTCGGTAAGTAATTTACGGAGCTCATAACATGGATGCTGTTCAAAGCGTTGGTCTTCCGATGCACCGCCAGCACCGCCGTTGGAGCCGCTTGTTTCTGTTTCAATAGGGTAACCATTTGCATTCAACTCCAAGAAGTCCCAAGAGTCTCTAGTTAGACAGTGAAATTCAACGTCCATAATTTTATTGATAACCTCACCTTCAACAGGCGAGGCCACATCCACTTTTCCAGTGATCACAGAAAGGAAAATATCATTTCCCATTTGAATAAGCCCGAGGAATCCAAGAGGTTTATGGCGAGAAAGAGGTCTATAACCTTTGTTGTTGAAATTCTCTTTGGCCACGAGTTCAATAGCACATTTTTCGATTTTGGGAATGTAACGGAACAAAAGAACGTGTGTGTTGGAGGCGAGAGCAAGCGTTCGCTCGCGTTTACTGCTCACCAGAATCCGCATTGTGTGTGGGTTTAGAGGAAAGAAGGTTAGTGGGAGAAGAACAAGAGATTTGTAGATGACAGATAAATATTGGAGGAATGGCAGATTCGGGTCAGCAAGATGACGAATGGAGGGAGCCACTTGGAGTTGCTCGGGACATGGGCGGGCTCAATGAGCAACTGCTAGGGGCTGCTAGGGGCTACTAGGGGCTGCTTACAGAATACGCAATCCATGGTGGCAGAGAGTTGTGATCTGCATTAGCCGGACTTGTAGCGCTGCTCACGAGACCATCGATTGGTGAGTGAGTCGTGTGAGCTGTTTCAGGTTCGTTCACACAGCAAGCCAGGATTGAGCTAGGGTTGTGCTGTGCATGATTAGAAACCTAACATTTTTAAGACCTTATCCTCTGTCCCCCCACTGGCCGACTGTTGGAGTTGAACAACCCCATTTTCGAAGTCGGCGAGATCTCGTCTTGATTTCAGCGTCGATCGACGCGTCGATATTGGAGACACAGCTCTACTTCAATGGACCATCATCCATTGGTTGAATTCATCGTAAACAAAATATACATTAGATCGGAATAAGGTTATGTATCAGGAGGATGCAAATGGTGGACAGCAAAGTGTGTTTACTGGAGCAACTATATTTGCTTAGGAGATAGCTCGTCTTCACTGCAATCCACAGAAACTAGGCGAGAGTCGTGAAAACCCCTCAAACTTTATAAAATGTCCCGGGTGGATCAATTGAGAGGAAATCACGCTCACTAGAAGCAATTATGTCAAGGTGGGTTATGGTAAGTCCATGTGGAACCACGATGAGTTGAGGGGAGTCAGGGGAGTTTTGAGAAGTTGTGGAAAATCATAAAAAATATAATTTTTCATGGATTTCATGGGATTTCATGGAAGCTCAAATGGTCGGTGAATGCCTCCTAACGACTTGCTTCACGACTTGGTCCGGTCGCTATTGCTGAAATACCTTCTTCACATTCTCATACACCGCAAACGTAACACAAGTAGCTGGAATAACTCTGACCAAATTAGCAGCTAAACCTTTATAAAAACCTTTTGGCCCCTCTTTAGCCCAAATTGCTGTAACAGTTGTTGAGAAAGTCGGACGATTAACAAGTTCGTGACTTGCTTGGAGTCTTGAACGCAAGACTTGTAACGGATACAATGCTAAAGATGACAACATTTTGGAGAATGCGCTTGCATATAAGTACTGATAAGTTGTCAGCTGGTTTTCTGAGTTTTTTGTCATTAAATGATACTTCATTGTATCGTAAATTGAAAACTGCAAAGCACCTTGTGAAACACTTAACAGAGCTGGCGATAATCCACGATATAATCCACGAAGACCTTCGACTCTTATAATCTCGCGTAGTCCGTCAAAAACTGATGAATAAGCTCCCTTTGCATCTCTTGGAGTTGAAATCATCCTTGTCTTAATTACCCAGATTGGATTAGTAATTAATGAAGTTGTCCAACCGGCTGCAAACGCACACAGCAGGTATCCACCCGAACCAAGATTCTGATTTGGTTTCCTTGTTGATTTTGGTGTCATAAGTGTTGATAGAAGGTTTTTGTACTCACTGTAAAACATGAAGTAGAAACCCCATGCGGTGGTACTGCCAACAAGATTTGGTCCAACACCACGATAAACGCTTCGAATAAGTTCAACATTGCCTCCTTTGATTGCCTTTTGTTTCAGCTCGTTACAAATACGTGAAAAACTCTCAAGTTGTGTCTTGGATTTTGTATCTAATTGTAATCTTAACTTCACGAAATCAAATGGATGAGATACCAAAGTAGTAACAAACCCAGCAGTGAGACCAGCTACCGACTCTATTGACCGTTGACTTATAGCAGGACTTGGACCACGTGCATCGTCGACCAATGTAAGTGTTTTATCCGTGGAAGAGGTCATGATGGGACTTGGATTGGAGGCTTTCAGAGTTACTATATTTGATTTAGTTGATTAGGGTGAAAAATTATAGATTAAAAAACTCCGAATGCACAGCCTGAAAAATTTAGTAGCGAATGACGAGCGAACGAAGAGCGAAGCGAGTCATGCAAGTCATGTGCGGAACGGAGCGGCTATGCTCAAGACGTGTGAATAAACAGCTCCGTTCACCTTCTGCAGTTGGGTAACACTGTTTCCATGTGCAAGCTATCTTGGCTCAAAATTTACAAGTAGCTAGAGTCCTTTTTCTCAACTTGTCGACTTTTCGACTTCTCTCGAACTATCGTCACTGCCCCCTTTCATTGCTATATACAAATTTTATTTCATGAACAAAGGGAAGCGTGAGTGGGTTGGCCGACACACAGGTTAGTGGATTGAACAGTAGCCAACACATAGGTTAGTGGATGGATCAGTACTTATGTGTGTATGTTTCGTAGCATGTGCCGGACTCTGTCGGTGCGAGGTGTGAAAACAGAAGAACGAGAAATCAACCGGGGATAAAGCCATTGAGGGGCAACTGAGCATCTAAGTCGGATCACGAGGCACATTAGACCCTCATTGTGGAGCTTTGCAGACGACATTGGAGACGAATCCAGGAGCGACTCGCGTCGCCTAATTTGGCTCTTCCCGCACGTGACTTGACTTCCCCATCAGAGTCAATTAATTTTTTCGATTTTTTTTTTTTTTTCATCAACCCTATAAAAAACTCAACACCTCCCTGTCCATTTCCCCCTCCGTGTGTCGCTCAATTGATCTCCCCAAAACACACAAAATGTCTGATTTCAAACGCCTCAAGCTGAACCTTGTCAAGCCGGTTCCATCCGATTACGAAATCTCTAGAAATCAAACTCCAAAACACATCTCTGATGTTGCCAAGGAGTCTGGTATTCTCGACGACGAAATCGAACCATACGGTGCTTACAAAGGTAAAGTTAAACTCGATGTTATTGACAGATTACACCAACGCAAGAACGGAAAGTACATCCTTGTGACCGGTATCACGCCGACTCCACTTGGTGAAGGTAAATCCACCACTACCGTTGGTCTTGCCCAAGCAATTGGTGCCACTCTCGGTAAGAAAGCTTTCGCGAACGTTAGACAACCTTCCATGGGTCCAACTTTTGGTGTTAAAGGTGGTGCCGCAGGTGGTGGATTTTCCCAAGTTATTCCAATGGACGAGTTCAACATGCACATTACTGGTGATATTCACGCTGTTGGTATGGCAAACAACTTGTTGGCTGCTGCCTTGGATACCAGAATGTTCCACGAAGCTACTCAGTCCGATAAGGCTTTGTGGAAGAGATTGTGTCCAGAACGTAAGGATGGATCACGTGACATTCCTATCGGATTATTGCCAAGAATCAAAAAACTCGGCTTGGACTCTAAAGATCCAAAGGAATGGACTGAAGAAGAAGTTTCACGCTTTGTTCGTTTGGATGTCGACCCAAAGACAATTACCTGGAGACGTGTTTTAGACTTGAATGATCGTTCTTTACGTGGTGTCACCATCAACCAAGCACCAACCGAAAAGGGTCTCACCAGAGAAACTGGTTTCGATATCACTGTTGCCTCTGAGGTTATGGCCATTTTGGCACTTGCTTCCTCGCTTAAAGACATGAGAGAACGTCTCGGTAAGATGGTTGTCGCTTCATCAAAGTCTGGCGAACCAATTACCTGTGAAGATCTCGGCTGTGCCGGTGCTCTTACTGCCATCATGAAGGATGCTATTAAGCCAAACTTGATGCAAACTTTGGAAGGTACTCCTGTTTTTGTGCATGCTGGTCCTTTCGCCAACATTTCCATTGGTGCCTCTTCTGTTTTGGCCGATAAAATGGCATTGAAGCTTGCTGGTACTGAACCAGGTTTGTCCAAGGAACAAGAGAAGGAACAGGCAGGTTACGTCATCACCGAAGCTGGTTTCGACTTCACCATGGGTGGTGAGCGTTTCCTCAACATCAAGTGCCGTTCATCTGGTCTTTCTCCTGACGTTATCATCATCGTCGCCACCGTTAGAGCTCTCAAGGTCCACGGTGGTGGAGCTGACGTCAAGGCCGGTATGCCATTGCCATTGGAGTACACCACTGAGAACGTTGAAATGTTGAGAATCGGCTGCTCCAACTTGGCCAAACATATTCAAAACGCTAAACAATACGGCGTCGATGTCATTGTCGCCATCAACCGTATGTCGAGTGACACTGACGCTGAACACGCTGTTATCCGTGAGGCTGCTCTCGCCGCCGGTGCTACCGATGCCATTGTTTCTAACCACTGGGAAGAAGGTGGACAGGGTGCAAAGAACTTGGCAGAAGGTGTCATCAGATGTGCTAACAAGGAATACGAATCTCAACAAGGTTCAACCGAACACTTCCACTACCTCTATGAAACTGAAGGTTCCTCCATCGCCGACAAGATCGAAGCTATTGCTAAGAACATGTACGGTGCTGGCGAAGTTGAGTTCTTGCCTGCTGCCCAAGAGAAGATCAAGGAATACACCTCTCAGGGATTCTCTAACCTGCCAATTTGTATCGCAAAAACTCAATACTCTTTGTCCCACGATGCTAAATTGAAAGGTGTCCCAACCGGATTCAAGTTCCCAATCAGAGATATCAAGGCTTCTATTGGTGCCGGCTATTTGTACGCTTTGGCCGATCAAATCCAAACCATCCCTGGTTTGGCTACCAAGTGTGGTTTCATGAACGTTGAGGTTAACGAAGACGGTGAGATTGAGGGACTCTTCTAATCGCGAATGATCAGAACGACGAGACCAACGCACGAAGACTGTCGGGCAAACCGAGTCCTTCTAGCGAGTCGACAAAAATATAAATTGTGTACTGTTAATTAATTGATTTGATAAACCACTAGTTGTTACGAGCGAAGCAAGCTCCCCACACCTCGCACCTCGAAATATTTCCGTGAAAAATCACTTTGATCTGGTTCACTACGTTTTACTGCTCGCTGAATGACTCGCAAATAATTAGCTGAATAACTCCTGATGGCTCGCAAACCACCACAACTGAACCAAACAACTCGATTCGCTCGTTGATCGATCAATTGCGGCCGATGTGCTCACCATTCATTCTATAAACAGTACATGACTAGCGAATGACTAGCAAAGCAGTCGTTACACCCAGACCTTATCAGGGAGCTGAGTAGTTAAATATCATTCACTAACGAGCATTGCCCGTAGAAAGTATGCAGATGTGGATTGTTCTTGAACGACGAACGCGTTGCATTATTGTTTGCGTATGCAAACCACTAGGGTCACGAGTGACTTCACCGAGACTCGTTACGCTCGCGATTCAGTCGTCACTTGGTCGACACTCTCGAAGCCTTCCTCGACGCCCTCCTCGATCCCTGACCACCATGACCACCTTGTCCCTTCTGAATCAACAACTGTTGGTTCTCTTGATCTATCACACTCCCATTGGCCCCGCCATTTGCATTCCCCTTCCTCTTTCTCTTATTATTCCGTTTCTTCCCCTTCACCTTCTCCTCTTCAGGTATCTCGGTCACCTCCGTCGTACTCGTATCTGTATCTGTTGTGTCTTGATGCTGATAAACATTGGTTTTCTGTTGTAAATGGCGTGGGATAGTGGTTGCTGTGGCTGTCTCTTTTGCTCCCTCCAACTCCTGTAACTTCAGCTCAACCGCTTCGTTTCTGTTGAGCTGTTTCAAGACTTCTTCACATTCAGACAAAACCACACTTGTTTGTTGACC
Source organism: Ogataea neopini (assembly GCA_030578575.1). Lineage (NCBI taxonomy): Eukaryota > Fungi > Ascomycota > Pichiomycetes > Pichiales > Pichiaceae > Ogataea > Ogataea neopini. Next base: position 143,109 of record JAJMSO010000018.1, read on the forward strand.
ATGCGATTTAGCTGCTGAAGCAAGCACAACCAATGCTTCGTTAAGCGAGTTTTGTTTCTGGGTGTATGCTGTTTCGATCTGTCTTGAAGATTTGACAACTGCTTGATATTGTTCCAATATTCCTGTATCTTGTTGCTTGACTAATTCAAGATTCTTTGTTAAAAGCTGTTGTCTTTCTATTACAAACGCTGCTAATTGTTCACGTAGTTCTGATAACTGAGCGCTCGTTTGTTGTTTATACTCCTTCTGTGATATCACCATCGCATCATATGCAACTTGTAATCTTTCACATTCAGCTGAGCTGACTGAATCTTGTTCTTGTAATTTTGCTAACCTTCTTCTCAGCGCCTGCTCTTCAAACTTTGCCGTATCGGCAGCAGAAAGCGCCTCCGTAAGCTGAGACTCCAAATCAACAACACGGCGCTCTTTACGTTTCAGCAGGGCTTCCGAAACCTGATTCTGGTGACGCGCATTCGATAGTTGTTCAACAAGACCATCATTTCTTCTCACTGCAATTGAATGTTTTTGTTTCAGCTCTTTCAAATCAGCGTCTTTTTCAGCAAGAGCAGAACGTAGCTCGTCAAGCTGACTTTGGAGCTCATCGATCACCTTGGACGTTCCCGTCGACATGTTGTGGGTGGTGGTGGTGATAGAAGAGGTGGTGGCCGTAGAAGAAGGTGTAGAGAAAAAAAAAAAAAAAATAAACAAGGACGAGGGCGGATCGCGGAGGGCGCAGAGCGCGAAGCGATTTTACGGGGATCCCCTAAAAGACGGGCGACTGGCGAACCGACGAGCGGACAGAGGGGAAACCAACTCGCTACGCTTGCTGGACGCTAGAACCAGGTGCCTGGGGCGTAGGAGCATGAGAGAGTGCTGCGGTGTGTCCCCTGATAGCCCCTCAGAATCGAGTAACGAGTCGCACGATGTCATGGAAATCTGATCTGTCAGAAAGCGGCCGGAGAATTGGGGGAAGAGGGCTCGTCTGGTGTGTCTACTTTGTCTGTAGCTCTTTCGTGGCGTAAGGATCACCTAAATAAGTTACAGCGTGGTTGTGAATGTGTTTCAGTGGGAATCAAGAGGGAGAATCAGACTTGGTCACGGAAGTTTACCACGCCGATCGGCGCGAGGCAGGGACGACGAACGGCGAGAGTCGAGGCGGAGAAATACGGGGCTCATCCACGAGGTTTCTGAATCACGACTTGGAATCACAAGTCTGATTCATTCACGACTCGCGGCGTTGGTTGTGATGCACGGTTACGTAAGAGGCACCCAACATCTCCAAGTGGGGAGATCTCAACTCGAATGACCAAAACATCAACAAAGCTTACCACTTCCACTTCCCACCGGTGGCTTATGAGCGCCGCCACATCCCGGGTTTGTCCGGCGGCGTGCGTGCTCCCCGCGACTCCACACCGTCTCGCAGGCGCACCTGCCCGGCTCTCGCGGTGCTGCCCACTGGTGAACACGGAAAAACCCCCCTCGCGCCGACTCTACTTTCCAGTCCATTTCGTGGCTAGTGAAGTCACGAACATGGCTGTGCATATGCAGGGTGCACAGTTAACAATTATTCCTGCATTGACTGCTGACTGTTGCAAGCACTATATATTCTAAATACTCTGCTCGTACAACCATTTGCCTCACAACTCGCTCTCCCAACCAAACATGACTAAACAAAGCAAAGTACCCCTTTCAGAGCCGTGCAACGACCGTTGCAATTGCAACGACATTTTTGAACGCGCAGTTGAACTTGAAAAGACCCAGTCCCCAACCCATTCACACTTAGTTATAGAAAATCACACGTATCCAATCCTTGATTCAACAGTCGAAGCGTTAACAGAAAACGGAGATCTCGAGGACATCGAGATTGTTGAATACCCTTGTTGCTCTCCTTCTGTCAGATCGAGATCTCTGCGCTCCCCTTCGGTTGGGTCTCGTTCACCACAAAATTCACGTTCAAGATCGCCAATTTTGAAAAGAACAAACACTTATCCAGCTGAACAATTTGCAACGTTTTCACTGGGGGACTCTGCCTGTTCAGGGTCCACAACACCATTTTCTCCGCTTTCCTCGTGCTCGGGCCCATCAGGGTCATTATCACGTCGTCGTTCGCTTAGTTTCTACTCCTACTCTGAATTGCTTAACTATGAGAGAGCCTCACACAATTCACAACTCGAAATGTCGCCTCTTTCGCACCGTCTCTCGGCCGATGAGACCATTCCTCACGACATCGATGAGGCGTTGCAACCGCCTTCTTTCAATACAGGTATTTTCCGTCGGAGTACCTCACAAAATAATTATTTCGAATCAGAATTGGAACATCAAACACCGGGTGTGGCACCCCGTATGAGTATCAGGAGCGCGAGGGAAGTGATTTCAGAAGCGCTGACTACAAAGTGAGCAAACAACGGGCGAGGCAAATGACGAGCGACGCAAGTGGTGAAGCGACTCATGAGGAGCGACTCATGAGGAGTGATTCACTGCATCTTTTCGCCTTTGCACCTTTTTGCCGCCATTTGCTTTCCAAATCCCCAAAATTTATATCCGGTAATGTATTAATGTGTAACGAACAAAACAAATCACTCATGCGATCACTTAAATGACGAAAAACCGCTAAAGTTGCTGCAAAAACTTTGGATTTGGTTACTTACCTATCTGGTCACCCTTTACTATCCCTTCATTTTCCCGAACCAGCACATGTGCTTACGTAATATGAAAAATTTAGCACAAAAAAAAAAAGTATCACCACCAACGAACAACGATCACTGACTGCTTTTCGCTACACCATTCAACCCCCCTTTACCCACATGGCTGAACCTACCACCGCCTCCGAGCACTCACACTCGGGCGACACTGTCCCTTTGGGTGACGTGAGTGACCTCAGCAGTTACCCCCCAGCACCAGAATCCTTAACTTCTCCAAAACCGTTACCACCACACGCTTGTGCTTATTGTGGTATTGCAGAACCTGATTGTGTCGTTCATTGCAACACATGCAACAAATGGTTCTGCAATGGCCGGAGCTCGGGCTCGGGATCTCACATCGTTACTCATATGGTGTTAGCTAAACACTCGGCAGTTTCGTTGCATCCAGATTCAGATCTTGGAGACTCTGCCTTAGAATGTTATAACTGTGGAAATCGTAATGCATTCATTTTAGGATTTGTTTCTGCCAAACAAGAATCAGTGGTGGTCATATTGTGTCGTCTGCCGTGTGCTCAGACCAAAAATCCCGATTGGGATACTGAACACTGGCAATCACTTATAGAAGATCGTCAATTTTTGTCATGGGTGGCTCGTGCACCAACGCCTGGTGAGTCGATGGATGCTCGCGCTATTTCAGCTGTCCAAATCTCCAAACTTGAGTCAAAATGGAGACTCGATAAGAATGCAACTCTCGAAGATGCCGAAAAAGAAGATCAATTAGAAGACGTCGAGCCGATTTTAATGAGATACAGCGACGCATTCCAGTATCAACGTTCGTTTGCTCCATTGGTCAAGCTCGAAGCAGATTACGATAAACAGTTAAAGATGTCTCAAGCACTTACACATATCTCTGTTAGATGGGGCCTGGGACTCAATAACAGACCCCTCGCCTCGTTTGCGTTGTCTACAGTCGATTCCGGTACAGCAAAAGTGGCAGTTGGTGATGAGATGATCTTACGTTATTCTGGGTCAGAACTGTCAGAACCTTGGGAACAAAACGGTTTCATAATCAGATTGCCAAGTTCCTCAAATACCGAAGAATATACGTTAGAATTAAGCCGCACAAAAGAAAATCCGCCTACACATCTCTGCACCGGATTCACCGCTGAATTTGTTTGGAAAGGTACTTCGTATGAACGCATGCAAACAGCAATGAGAACTTTTGCATTGAAGAAAGAATCTGTTTCAGCTCACATCTACCATAAATTGCTTGGAATTGATGCTCCAGATACCGAATTTGATGTTACGTTACCAAAAAAATTCTCGATCCCACAATTGGCTGAATTGAACGTCTCACAGGCTAATGCCGTCCATTCGGTCTTACAAAAACCATTGTCATTGATCCAGGGTCCGCCAGGAACAGGTAAAACAGTCACGTCAGCCACTATCGTGTATCATTTGTGCAAGATCAAAAAGGAACAAGTTCTTGTCTGTGCACCATCAAACGTCGCCGTCGATCATCTTGCTGCCAAACTTGATTCTCTTGGTCTTCGTGTTGTTCGTATGACAGCCCGTAGTCGTGAAGACGTTGAGTCTACCGTGAAACACCTTTCATTGCACGAACAGGTCAAGACAAGCTCGAAGAAAGAATTGAAAAAATTGATTCGTTTACGTGAAGAGTTAGGAGAACTGTCGGCTGAAGATTCAAAGAAATATCTGAAATTATTTAGATCCAGCGAGATCCGTTTACTTAAAAACGCCCACGTGATCTGCTGCACGTGTGTGGGTGCAGGTGACTCGCGACTGGCAAAATTCACGTTCAAATCTGTCTTGATCGATGAAAGTACTCAAGCTTCCGAGCCAGAATGTCTGATTCCAATCGTTAAAGGTGCAAAACAAGTCATTTTGGTGGGAGATCATCAACAGGTTGGTCCTGTGATTGTCAATAAACGTGCTGCCGACGCCGGTTTACGTCAATCATTGTTTGAACGTCTTATTTTCCTTGGCCATATTCCAATCAGACTCGAAGTTCAATACAGAATGAATCCATGCTTGTCTGAATTCCCAAGTAACATGTTCTATGATGGAAGTTTACAAAATGGTGTCACCGCCGAGAATCGTACCTTGAACAACCTCACATTCCCATGGCCGATAAGAGAGAAACCAATGATGCTTTGGGCTGTGTATGGACGCGAAGAACTTTCAGCTTCTGGTACCTCTTTCCTGAATAGGACGGAGGCAGTCAACTGTGAAAAAATCATTACCCGGCTTTTCAAAGATGGGGTGCATCCAAGCCAAATTGGTGTTATTACCCCATATGAGGGCCAGCGTGCATACATTGTTCAATATATGGAATTCAATGGTTCGTTGGCCGATAAATCTCAATACGCTGAGGTCGAAGTGGCGTCGGTCGACGCTTTCCAAGGACGTGAGAAAGATTTCATCATCCTATCATGTGTCCGTGCAAATGATCAGCAAGTCATTGGATTTTTACGCGACCCTCGTCGTCTCAATGTGGCTCTCACACGTGCGAAATATGGTTTGTTCGTGTTAGGTAATCCAAAGGCCCTGTGTAAGAACCCTCTTTGGAACCAATTGTTGCTTCACTTCCGTGAGCAAGGTTGTCTTGTCGAAGGAAACCTTGAGAATCTACAATTGAGCTCTGTTCAGTTATCGAGACCAACAAGAAATCAAGGACAATTGACCAGAAATGCCTTGGATAATTCATATGCGGGTTCAGAGAAGGCTTTCGATACTCAAAGTTTAGTTTCTTATGATGGTTCACGAGACAGGAGTGGAAACTGGCCGAAACTTGGTGAAGAAGAGGACGTGGAGAGTAAGTTGGCCGATATTGATCCGGAGTTGGTGAGGCAATTGACGTCGTCGTTTGCCAGTCAATTTCAATTTTAGATTCGAGACCAACGACCTGTCTCGCTTATCGTTTGGATCGTCCCCGCCTTTGTCTTTCGTCGAACCCTGTATAATTAATTACACCCCATAAAAGTTACCCCATCACAATAGGATAAAAAAATACCCGAACGACGTAAACCTTGTAGAGACATAGCCCTACAAATGAGGGGTATCGGACTCATGCCACATCCCTTTCCCCAGATTCGCGAAATTAACACCCCTATTCAATATATTTAAATAGGGGCTCGCAGCCCCAGTTTTTAGCAATAATTTTTTTTTGCATTTTCTCCACCACCCCAAAATGTCTGCACTTTCAGTTAAAATCCCATTGAACACCGGAGCTTCAATTCCAGCAGTTGGTTTTGGTACTGTTTGTACTGAAGAATTCAAACCAAAATTCAAAGCAGCACTCAAAGCGGCTCTTTTGGATGCCAAATATCTCCTCATCGATACAGCATGGAGATATGGTACTGAAAAATTAATTGGTGAAACACTTAAAGAGTTGTTTGATGAAGGTTCTCTGAAAAGGGAAGATATTTTTGTCACTACTAAAGTCTGGCCCACCATGTGGAACAGGGCAGCTGAATCACTGGAAATCTCACTCAAAGATTTACAACTAGACTATGTGGATTTGTTGCTTCAACACTGGCCATTGTGTTTCAAAGGTGATGAAAATGGCTTGCCGTTCAATCCACCAATTGAAAATGGTGAGTATGTTCATGACGATGGCGATTACCTCGACACTTACAAACAATTGATTGATCTTTACAAGAATACTACTAAAGTTAAGGCTATTGGTGTTTCTAATTATAGTCCTGCCAGATTGAAGCGTCTTTTGAAAGAAACCGACGTTGTTCCCGCTGTGAACCAATTGGAACTGCATCCTTGTTTGCCCCAATTGGACGTTGTTAAATTCTGTAAAGATCATGGAATTGTCGTTCAAGCTTACTCTCCGCTAGGTGGTAGCGGAGCCCCAATTTTGAAAATTCCAAAAGTCGTGGAATTGGCCGAAAAATATGGGGTTGAACCGGGTGATATTTTGATCAGCTATCATGTGCAACAGGGACGTGTGGTTTTGCCACGCTCACAGAACGTTGATAGGATCAAAAAAGGGTTCAAGTTAGTCGAATTGACAGAGCAGGATTACGAGGGGCTGAATAAAATCGGCTTGGAGAATCCAGTTAGGAATATTAATGAGGCTTGGGGAAAGGATCTTGGGTTTGATAATTGGTCTTAAGCAAGGAGCCGAGCCAAGGAGCCGAGCCAACCTTGGAGGCTGTGCGATTTATGACTAAGCAGGATCTGTTTGAGCTAGCTCTCGTTCCGCTGGACTGATTGATGGGTGTAAGTTGATCACTTGCCAGACAAACTTTGTTGGTGTGAGGTGTGGTAGTTTTGTAGGATATGTTAATTACGACGCCGAGTGTTGGCACTCATCAACGTTCGTGACCTCTTGTGGTTATGGAATCTATAGTTAATCAATGCTCTAATGCTAGCTAAATATTTAGTATGCTGGTATACTGGTGATTAAAGGAATGAATGACTGGTCGTTCGCTCGTAATTCGTTCAAACTATCGACCGAATTCCTCCATTCCAAATTTCGAACCTCCCCTCTCTGACCCTGCACTCCACCCTCAATGGACTAAAAACTACCCTCAATCTCCTCTGTGTTTCAAAATTATGATTTGTCAAGTAAGTATTCGAAGACAACATACTTAACATTGCCTTACGTTTACTTGCCGCGGTCGCGTCGTCGTCGTCGTCAGATCGTAGCATCGACGCGTCGATACCGAGATCTTCACTCATTTCATCAATCAAGGCCTCGTTGAGTATGGGACGGTGTTCTTTCAACAAAAAAATACGAACATCCAAACAGTTCAGCCATGACAACCCCAATGCAGGTATCGTGTTGATACGGGAAACACGACTTCGATACGTCGATTCAAATAGTCTTTTGTTCTCCGAACGAACCTGTTCAGCTAAAGGTGTACTTCTTTGACTCAACTCTTCTTCAATCCCATCATAATCAACCTCCTGCTTACAGCAAAGTTGTCTATGAACAACACCAACGTCATCCCAACCGTAACACCAGCCCATCTGGTAATCTGAGTTCATCCTTAAAAAGAGCTCGTCGCTGATTATGTCATCAAGAGGCTTATCTGTGACTTGATTTGAAATAATTATAGTGACACCAAAATCACAACACAATTTCTTGAGAAATCTTCCTAATCGAGCGACATATGCACCACGTTGTCGAAATCCGAGCTCAGCTCTTATATGGTGAGTGATTGAGTCGATGATGACTAATTTGATGTCATTATTTCTCGAAAGGAGTATAGGTAGCTGAACAAAGATACATCGATCTTGTTGATCCAGATCGGAAATCAACAAAGACGGCGTTATCACGTTGTCTAACTGCGGATGATGGTGTTTAGGTACCCCATTTTCATGCAATAGTTTTTGGTAATGTTTTGTGATTTGATCAAGTCTTTTGGTACTCATTGCACCTTCAGTTGGGATATACATTGTTTGAATTTTTGTATGTGTGGCACAGTCAGTGGCGGTGCTATTTTCAAATATCGATCCTCCCAGACCACCAAACTCTAACGGTAACTGCGCAGTAACCGCCAAAGTCAACAACACATTCGATTTCCCCGTGGCAGATCCGCCACTGAGCTCCACTAAAGTTCCGCAGGGTATTCCTCCATCAAGAGTTTTATCCAGTTGCTCGTCTCCCGTAGTGAAGAAAATCGGACCAGCCGATTCCTCGTCTGCCAACGAACGTATTTTGCCCTCACCCAGCAGGCTATGACCGAGTTCCGTCTTGTATTCGCTCACAAACCGTTCGATTTCCTCTTCTGCACGGTTTGCTTTCCGTGCTAGACTTTGCGTGTTGGAGAGAAGTAACTCAGCCGATGTCACTCCGCCGCGAGTTAAGGCGGCCACGAGTCCGCTTGGGGCTCGGTGGATTATATAGGCCGACTCATTAGGCGTTTCTGTGGGGAGATCCATAACGAACCACGACTAGCGAACAAATAACCGATCGACTCCTGACGGACAACTGATTTAACCAGGAAGGTCGTGAAAAATTACTACGACGCGTAAATGAAAAATGAGGAGCGAAATTTAAACACGAACAAACGGTCGGGCGAGGCGAGTCGCTGGAGCTGACTAGAGGGTTTCTCAGCAAAATGTGCGAATCAGCGAGTCACCGGACTCATTCCGAAACAAGTGAAGCCCTACATTACTATATATAAGTTACGGGGATCGTTCAAACTGAGATTCTATTCATAAATTATTTCGTTACATGTAAATGACTCACAGACGTTGGATGAGCGAGTCATTCGGTTACTTAATTATCGTTCATGTTGTCCAACAACTATCTTAGTAAAAAAAGACCAACAAGTCAACAAACAACGGACAATTCGAGCTGCTCGTCGTCCATTGTCTTCTCACTCCTCCATCTCTATATCACCAACCATCCCATAATCGTCATCGTCTTCCTCCTCTACCTCATCGTCGTCATCTTCAAACACATCCTCATAGCCATCATCATGATATCGGAGATCATATTCCTCTTGAGTCTCATCAAACGCACTAGCCTCCTCATCCAGAGTCCCCAGTTTGCTGTTCCTCCTGCGAACTCCTCTCGAGAGGCCATTCTCATCCTGTAGAACTGTTGCCGCAAAATATAAGAACGCAACACGCTTCTTGCGTTTATTGTAAATGAAGTACATGTTGCACCACAAAGTGCCCGGAAGGTCATCCAAAAACGCTTGTTCAGGCTCGTATTGATAACAAACACAGTCATCCAATTCCATATGGGTGTTGATTGTTTGCCAAATCCAGTCTAATCCTGAGGATTTCCCGAGAGATATCAACAGTGAGTTGATTCGTTGAACAAGATCGGCCGGATTAATCAATAAACAGAAACTCGTTGGTTGAACACTGGAAAAATCATGATCAGGATAAACAGCATTGAGAATTGCAATCAGATAAGCAAACAATCTACGCGAAGATTGTTGACTCAATGGCCCAAAAGGTGAATATTCACTTACAGAGTCCAGTGGTACCTGTCTTTCTTCTAACGATTTTGGTGGTGACATGTATGGGGTATGGAAAGATTTACTCCTCGTCTTATATTGCATCTGTTGCTGACTCAGAGTCTGTGAAATCGGTTTGGAAACAGGATGTGAATAACTTGAAGAACGTTTCTTGAGACGGATAAACTCAGGACTTATGTTCTCCATTGGGTCACTCCCCACCGCGTCTCGTGGTGGTGAATTACTCAGCGACACGTCGCTATTCGTTCTGCTCTTCACACTATTTGCGTCCTTTTGTTGCTCTTGTTCCGCGTTGCAATACAATCTATCCAGAGTCTTGTACAACTTCCTGTCAGAGCCAATCGGTTTGGTCGTAAACAGGTCGCACGTACCCTGGATGTGCATGTCCGTGGTATCAAAGCTCAAAGCTTGGTTCACAAGTTCGATGTCGAACTCATCGATATACTAAACAGCGGTTAGAAACGGGTTATCACGAAGTAGCGTCATGCTCATTGTGTCACTTACCTTCATTTTGTGGTACTTTGCATAAATTATACCGCTCACTGCGATAAGATAAAGATTGTCATATGTTATATATATTATTATTTTTTTATTGACTTCTACAACGCTCATTTTTTTGATAAGTGCAACAACGTGCCGGCTAATGGAGGAAGGGAAATTTACAGTCATCGACGACGACGCGACGCCAGACGTCGATCGAGCAGCAACAAATTTTTAAAAAAAATTCTCCGGGTTGACACAGCCTCATAGGTCAGGCTTCCAGAACCATTACAGAAAACTTCCCTCCCACACTGCAAACACCACATGGACACCTGCATATTTGGGCGTAAAAACTTATGCCGTCATGGCAAATAACAAATTACTCTGATTGCCACACCGACCCAGCTGTCACTTCACGACAGATATCGCCAAGAGATCACCGTTATGTTAGGCTACCTTGTTGCTGTGTTTACTTGTTCACTTTCAGGTACCATAACGTAAAACTGACGTCCGTGTCAAGGCTGCTTGCATGGCATTATCCGAAATACGACGAGATGAGATGGCTGGTTTGAACCGTTTCATCTCCATAATTTTTTAAGTGATTGTTTTGGTTCGCTCCTGAAACGCTCAGCCTCCCTAGTTTTTGTTTGCTCTCGCAATGCGTTCCCTGCAGATAAGTACAATAGAGCGGCATGAACAGCGGCAGAGGCCGAACCTTGATCTTTGTTTGGTTCCTGTACTTTTTATTATGCTAGTGAAGTCGCTTAGACAATAGCGAGGGGCTAAAAATAGGCAAGTGCAGTTTTTTTTCGCGCCGAATAACATCAAATCGTGTTCGTTTGGGCACCAAAAATGCGTAGATCAAAAAATGCTTATTGTTTTGTACCTTCCTGCCAAAACACGACAGCTGTGATGACAATAGTCGATTCCAGTTTCGAATCTGCATGCGCGCGCAAACGTAACGGAGCAAGGACAAAGAGAAAAGAAAAAAAAAAAAATCCCACTAATATAAATATATCTACGCAATTAAGTCAATTACAAAATTGTAAACAACTTAATTTTTCTTCTTTTTCCTCCCAACTAATAAAACCGTTCAACATGGCGAGCAGTACTACTTCCTCGTCTTCGGTGTCGTCCTTCGTGACCACACTGATTACTAACGGTATCGTGTTTGTCATTTTTGTTACGATCTTTATCCTTTTGAAAAATAAATATACAAGGGTTTATCAACCTAGATCTACAGTGGAATCAGTGCCTGATAACTTGAAAGCTGATCCTCAGCCACGTGGCGCCTTTGCTTGGGTCACATTCATCCTGTCTAAGCCAGAATCTTACATTATCGAAAAGGCTGGCGTCGATGGATACTTCTTCTTGAGATATTTGCTGACTTTTGCCTCAATTGGTATTGTTGGTGGTATTTTCCTTTGGCCTATTCTTTTCTCTGTCAATGCCACTGGAGGTGGAGGTGCATCAGGTTTTGATATTATCTCCTACTCCAATGTTGCCCACAAGTGGCGTACGTTTGCACATGTTTTCTGCTCTTGGGTGTTCTTCGGTATCGTTGTTTACACCATTTACAAGGAATTGATTTACTACACCAGTTTCAGACATGCTTTCCAAACTACTCCATTCTACTCTTCATTGCAATCTTCGAAGACTTTGCTTATTGATAACGTTCCAGAGGGTCTTTTGAATGAGGAGGCTCTTCACTCCCTCTTCCCTGCAGCTGTCAAACTTTGGTTCACCAGAGATACTAAGGAGTTGCAAAAGATCGTCAAGAAGAGAACCAAGCTCGGTAACAAGTTAGAAGGTGGTATGAACAAAGTTTTAACCAAATCTATGAAGATTAGAGCCAAGGCTATCAAGAAAGGCAAGCCACTTCCAGAGCCAGCCGATGAGCTTGTCTCTTACATTCCTCAAAAGAAGCTTCCAACTTACAAGGACAAGCCAATTCCATTCTACGGAGAAAAGAAGGACCTTTTCACCACTGGTGTTGAAGAAGTTGGTGAGTTGAACGAAGAAGTCAAGACTCAACAAACCAAGTACCCTGAAGGATTTGAGAAGACAGGATCTGTTTTCATTGAATTCGACAGCCATCTCGAGTTGCAAAGAGCTTACCAAGCTGTTCCATACGGTAAGGAGCTCAAGATGAGTAGAAGATTTACCGGTATTGCTCCTGAGGATGTTATCTGGGAGAACTCTGGATTGAGTTTCAAAGCCAGAGCTGTTAAGAAGTCAATTGCTGTCAGTGTCTTGACCTTGATGATCATTTTCTGGGCCATTCCTGTTGCTGTTGTTGGTTGTATCTCCAACATCAACTACTTGACCGATAAAGTTCACTTTTTACGTTTCATCAACAACATGCCAAAGGTCTTGTTGGGTATCATTACCGGTTTGCTTCCAACTGTTGCACTTTCCATCTTGATGTCACTGGTTCCTCCATTCATTTCCAAGATGGGTAAAGTCGGTGGTGCCATGACTGTTCAAGATTTGGAAAGATGGACTCAACAATGGTACTATGCATTCCAAGTTGTTCAAGTTTTCCTTGTCACGACATTGGCTTCTGCTGCTACTTCGTCTGTCACTAAGATTATTTCGGATCCAGGTTCTGCCATGTCTCTTTTGGGTAACAAATTGCCAGCTGCTGCCAACTTTTACATCTCTTATATGTTGTTGCAAGGTTTGTCATTGAGTTCTGGTTCCCTTGCTCAAATTGTCCCATTAATTCTCTCATTTATCCTTGGTCCTCTTCTTGATAAGACTCCACGTAAGAAATGGAACCGTCAAAACACTTTGAAGACACCATCTTGGGGTACCACTTACTCTGTTTACGGTCTTTACACTGTTATTATGCTCTCCTACAGTTTGATTTCGCCAATTATCATTGCATTCACTGTGGTTGCATACTTGTTGATCTACGTTGCTTATCTTTACAACTTGAACTATGTCTTGGACCACACCACCGATAACAGAGGTCGTAACTATCCATTGGCATTGTTTGAGGTGTTTGTTGGTCTTTACTTGGCTGAGGTTTGTTTGATTGCGCTTTTCGTCATGCCAAAGAACTGGGCATGTGTTGTCTTGGAAGTTTTGGCACTTGTTGCTACCATTCTTGCTCACTTGTACTGTAGATGGAGATTCGAGCCAATCTTGGACACCGTTCCTATTGGTGCAATGAGAGAGGCAAATGGTGGTGAAGAAGGTGCTTATCCAATGAACGACCAAGGTTACAAGCAAGTTATCGAAGAAGGTAAGACCTACTTTGTTGACCGTTCTGAGGAATCACCATTCGAAAAGAAATCCGACGAAGCTGTCAGTTCTGAGTCTACTGGTATCGACAAAAAACAAACCGATGAGTATGGTCAACCAGAACAGTCTCTTTTCAGTGATAATCCAACTACTGCGGCCACCGATCTCGACAAGATCGCCACTTTGGATAACGAGGACAAACCATTGTTCCAAGGCAGTAAGTCTGTTGCTCCAGGCACTGAGGAACAAACAAATATCAACTTGAAGCAATATGCCAGCCCGACCTATCTTCGTGGATATGTCGTTCGTTACTTCCAACCAAGAAAGTACTTGACATTCAACTACGCCCGTTCTTTGCTTCCAGTCTCATGGCAAGAACCAGTCCATGGTGCTGAAGGTGATTACAGAGATCCTGCCATTACTGCTGCCGAGCCATACATCTGGATCCCACGTGATGACCAAGGATTGAGTTCCAAGTTTGTTGAATCTTGTAACGGAAAGATTTTGATCAGTGACGAAGACGCTATTGTTGATGAGAAGGCTAAGGCTCAATACACTGGACCACCACCTGATTATGAGGAGGCTGTTAAGGCTTAGTTTGTTCGCTTATGTTCGTTTTCTTCTTTTGTTGTGTTAATAGGGTGATGGTCAAGGCAACGAGAGAGTGACCGAATGACGCGCAGCGACGGCGTATGGCGCGCATAGCGAGCCGGGTCGATTGTTGCAGTCGTGCGAGTCAATTGGCGACTTTGCAGGTCATTCTGGAGTTGTTTTTCTTTTGATTTGTAGCCAGTCGAGTATAATAAATGTTAAGTTAATTTAGTTAGTTGATTTGTGAATTGATACGAACTGATCACTGAGATGATCGCTCTGGTGAACACCATTGGGAGGTGATCAGCGGTGATCAACCACCACGTGCCAGCACCATAGAGCAGATGCACCACTTGCCTCGACTCTGCCTCTTCAGTCACCTGTCGATCCGCACGTGACGCGCGCGACACGCATTGCTCGTCGTTCGCTCGTCGTCCGCCAGGCATCACGTGCGGGCCGCACGTGCACTTGCATCAGCCCTCGACAACTTCGAACAGCGAAGAAAAAAAGATTCTGAATTAAACCCACCACTCTTTTCTTTGTCCTCTCGCCAACCAAACCAAAATGACTTACACTACCAGACAAGTCGGTGCCGCTAACACCCTTGAGTACAAGGTCTTCCTTGAGAAGGATGGCAAGCCAATCTCCCCATTCCACGACATCCCATTGTACGCTGATGAATCCAAGCAAATTCTCAACATGGTTGTCGAGGTTCCAAGATGGTCAAATGCCAAGCTTGAGATCTCTAAAGAGGAGAAGTTGAACCCAATCATCCAAGACACCAAGAAGGGTAAGCTCAGATTCGTCAGAAACTGTTTCCCACACCACGGTTACATCCACAACTACGGTGCTTTCCCACAAACCTGGGAAGACCCAACTGTTGTCCACCCAGAGACCCGTGCTGCCGGTGACAACGATCCATTGGACGTTTGTGAGATCGGTGAGACCGTCGGTTACCCTGGTCAAGTCAAGCAAGTCAAGGTTTTGGGTGTGATGGCTCTTTTGGACGAAGGTGAGACTGACTGGAAGGTCATTGTCATTGACGTCAATGATCCACTTGCTCCAAAGCTCAACGACATTGAGGACGTCGAGAAGCACTTGCCAGGTTTGCTCAGAGCCACCAACGAGTGGTTCAGAATCTACAAGATTCCTGACGGAAAGCCAGAGAACCAATTTGCTTTCTCCGGTGAGTGCAAGAACAAGAAGTACGCCGAGGAGGTTATTGAGGAGTGTGCTGCTGCTTGGAAGAAGCTCATTTCTGGCCAATCTGGTGTTAAGGACATTGAGTTGACCAACACTACTTTGTCTTCTTCTGCTACCTTCACTTCTGCTCCAGCTATCCCAGAGGCCAGCCCATTGCCAGCTGCTCCAATTGACAAGTCAATTGACAAGTGGTTCTTCATTTCTGGTTCTGCTTAAGTAGAATGACGGCAGAATGGTGAGCGGAGCGAGTCATTCTGCTGGTCAGATCAGTGATATGAAGTTAGTTTAATTAGTTGGTAATATATGAATATCAACGAGACATGGGGACGGGCGACTCTCATCCCAGTCGTCCCTGCTGTAGAAACGATGTAGCTATTATGTTGTTCATAGTGTTCATTCTATGATGGACATTCTATCATGGTCATTGTCTTGTAATGATTAATACTTAACTATCTACAACCGTTATAGCTTGCCTTGGCTTGTATAACGAACATGACTAACCCCGCTTGTCATGTCCCACGGGCCTGCTCCACAAACCTTCTCACCTTCTCTAAGTCCTTCACGCCCGCAGTCTCCACCCCGCCACTAACATCAACACCAACCACTCCGTCCACCGACAAAGCACTCTGGACATTCTCCGGAGTCAGACCTCCCGCAAGTAAAAATCTCCCTCCCTTTCCACCAAACACGCCAGCGTCGTCCCAGCTGATCACCTTTCCTTCGCCGCCCAACTCCGAGTCGAGCAAGGGAAGAAGGTGTTTATGAGTCTCTAGTGCGTCCGTGACGTTGGCCTTCTGTAGAACATAACGAGGAACAACAGGCAACTCAGACACCGAAACAAACTCCGCAAAGTTCTCAGACCCATGCAATTGAATAATGTCGAGATTCAGCTCCTTGGACAGTTGCATAACCTCATCTAATGGCTGGTTACGGAACACACCCACCAAAAAAGGCCCGTTTTCACACAGCTTCTTCGCACTGTACTCGAACCAAGCAGGACCACTCAGCTCTGAGCTTCTTAAATGTTCCAGAAGTTTCTTTGAATCAACAAACTCCCGGTTGCTGGCCCTTCTTGCATCCAAACATGCTCTACTAATGTCTCTAGCTGTGTCGTGATCCACTGTTCTGCTGCGGTTAGGAACGAGAATCACACCCAGCAATGTTGCTCCCGCCTCGATCGCCGTCACCGCAGCCTCGGTGGTCTTCAAGCCACACACCTTTACGACTTTCCTGCTCATTTTTCTTGTGTATTCTCCGCTACTCTCCACCATCGTCACATGGAATCAAATATTTATTTTTTAATCTCCGATAATTTTTTTTGAAATTCGCCCTTTCTGATCTGTTTTGTTTATTTCTCTCTTATATAAATAAACCAATTGTCCATCATGGGACTCATTAGCCACATAAAACATAAGCTTGAGCAGCAGCAGCATCAGAATGGAAGTACCCCGACAGTTTCCGCAGTCCCAGCGGTCCCAGCGGTCCCCCCTAGGGATTACGCTACGTCCTTGGGGTCTCAGCAAGGACTATCTCTCGATCTCCCTGATTCTGACTCGATCTTCTCCCCAATCTCTACTAACCCTCCAGCATCATCAATCGCGCACACTAACTTTCATCCTGTACCTTTGCCAAAGTTCTATAGCCAAAATAAACCCATCCAAACCAACAATTTCTACGGAAACCTCCTTGTCGAACAACAGAATCTCCCTATCTGGACTCATCCGTACAGTGTATGGCAGTGCACAGACGACAATTTCAAAGGTTTAGGTGTTTCCCACACAGCAAGGGCCCAACAGGTGTACGGTGACGATCCAAACTCTAATCCAGTCAAATACTTTTTCAATCCAGTTGGAATTTGCTCTATTCTGCTGGGAGCACAACAGTTCCAGCAGGGCTATACTTTTCTTGTGGGGGAATGTGAGAGATTCAGCTGTGGGGTCCAGTTCCAAACATCTCAGGGGACAATGAGCTCGTATTTGGTCCAAGGGATGGGGTTCGTTACAGCTGTTTATTCTGGTCAGTTGACCCCAAAAATTAGCAGTAAAGTGGGATTCCAAGCTCTGGAAACAGCGTCTTCTGTCAATGGTCTCAATAAGTACATTGCCACTCTTTTTGATGGGGTCAAGTGGGTCATTTATTCCAGCGTTCCCCTTCAATCACAAGACGCTAATAACATCATCGGAGCAACTCAGCCGGGTATCATCCAGGTCGCAAAGTTATCTGGTAGCTCTTCCCAGTATGATGAGGCTGCCGGTGCTTATGTTACTGGTATGTCATTGTCTGCAACTGTCAATTCGTCCGCTAACACAGCAACCTACCGGTTCAACTATCAACTACAAGGTAGATCAACTAGCGGGTCGTCCATTCAATGGGCCTTACCTCATCACTACCGGTCATTTGACCAGAAATCACTCTCTAAAATGGTATCCGGCGAGCTTGATTCCACGTGTAAAGGTCCAATGAAGGCTTTTTTGACGTCTCAGTTCACAATGGTTGAAGAATTGCCTCCATCCGAACTCAAGTTGGATCCATGGACCGAAGTTCGGGGCTTTACAGGGTACTCCCCAGACAAATTACAAATTTTGAAACAGGTGGCCCAAAAGGAAATCGATGAATTTGATGTCGTCAGTGCCTCTAATACTGATTCCATGTACACTGCTGGGAAGATAATCGATAAGGGAGCATTCATACTCTACGTTGCTGCATTTATCTTGAAAGACGCTGGCCTTGCACAAAAGCAGCTGATAAAGATGAAGCAGGCTTTTGACAGATTCATTAAAAACAGCCAGCAAATGCCATTGGTTTATGAGACAAATTGGAAAGGTATTGTTTCCACTGGTGGACTACAAGATGGAAACTTCTACGTTGATTTTGGTAACTGTTTCTACAATGATCATCATTTCCATTATGGGTATCATATTCATGCTGCTTCGTTGGTTGTTTTGGCTGATAGACAATTTGGTGATGGAACATTTTATGAATTAAGCAAGGACTGGGTCGAAACCCTGATTCGAGATGTCGCTAATCCAAGCGACAAAGATCCTTATTTCCCTGTTCTTAGATCATTTGACTTTTTCAATGGTCACAGTTTTGCCAATGGACTTTTCGCTCATGGAGATGGTAAAGATGAAGAGAGTTCGAGTGAAGATTATCATTGTTATTATGGTATCATGTTGTGGGGTCTAATCTCGAAAAATCAAAGTTTACAGAGTTTGGGGTCGTTGATCTTATCAATTGAACGTCGTGCAATGAATCTTTACATGCTCTACAGATCAGATAATGATGTTGTTCCGAGTAACTTCCGTGCAAATAAAGTTTCTGGGATACTTTTCGAAAATAAAATTGATCACGCGACCTACTTTGGAATGAACAAAGAATACATTCATGGAATACATATGCTTCCAATTACACCTGCATCGTCGTTTATCCGCGGATCGCAATTTGTGAGTGAAGAATGGAGGGACATGAATCTGCAGGATCTAGCCAATTCGATTGATGATGGATGGCGTGGTATTCTAATGCTCAATTTGGCACTAGCAGATCCCGCGAGAGCCTGGAACTTTTTTAGTGATGAGAGGTTTGAGGATAAGTGGTTGGACAACGGTATGTCTAGAACATGGTCATTGGCTTTCTGCGGCGGTGTACAATAAGAATCCGAGACGTGCGAAGCGTAGGAGAAGCCGATACGAACTCGGTCACGAGGAGCACAACTGCAGGAAATTTCTACATAGATCTAGTAAGATTGACGAGTCTTCCATACATAATTCACAAGACAATTCAAAGGATATGATTTTATGACTTTTAGGGGCACTGATAAGCGACAGTTTGGTAAAACATAGTGGAAGAGTCATTTATTAAAGACCTGTGCGACTATTTACGCTGGTCGCGTCGTTCCTTGATCTTTGATTCGCGATGACGTAATCACACATTTTTCTTGCTCGATTTTCTGCGAGGGCAATTCGGTACATTTGCCCTTCCTTAGCGTCATCAAACGACTCAGTCAACCGAATACACGATCAGCAATTGAGTTAGACAACTATTGACAGAACTTTGTCTGCCTTTGTCAATTGAACTCGCAAATTTTGTGACATGTCGGGTGAGTTTTCTAAACGGATCCATCTATTGAACTCTCCCCGGGAGAGTTCACCTCTTTCACGGTCGGTCTCCGCCACAAACATGGCTAGAACTGGTTCGTTTGCGGATTTGAGAAGATCACAGCGGGGGACTGCACTAACGGAAGAGCTGGAGAGATTGGATCATTATGGGTTGAATGTTCCTGAGAACGACGCCGAGACCATGAAGTTACAGTTAGACAAGACATCAGTTTTCTATACCACGAACATCCAAAAAGACTTAAATCCAAAGAAGTTACTACCATACAAGACTGAATCCATTAGAGATCAATACAAATATCTCAGCCACATCGTGGCGCATTTGTACATAGCTATTAAGAGCCAGGATTTGAAGGGCGTTCTTTCAGTGAGTGTGGCTGACCTCGAGAGAGCGAGACAATCCCTGGGAGTATCACCACCAGAATCAGAGAGTATAGCAAATCAGAATCTGGAGAGCGATACTGAAACGTTAGAACAAAGTGATATGGATGATGACGACGACGATGACGACGACGATGACGACGATGACATGGACGAGGAAGAGAGCGACGACAGTGACGACGAACAGTTTGCGTCGACGCCAATCTCAAGCACAGACATCAAGTCTGCTGCTGTGATCAGCATGAAGCAATGGACAAAAGAGTTGAAAAATTTGCTTAGCATGGGACTCACGATCCCTGTCGATCTGAATATTGCTCTTGTCAAGGTTTATTATGCCGTTGCTCTCTCTAGAGGTCAAGGTCTTGATCTTGGATTCTACACAAACGTTGTCACGACCCTGCTGAGAGAAAAAGATCTTCTTTACGAGAAGGGTCTGAGATTGGATTGGGAGCCATTATACGAGGAATTGTCGTCCAAGTTGGACGAGCCAATTGCATCAGTTCATCTCACCGGACAAGCACGATTCAAAAGATTGATTAAGTTTGCTTCAAGAGTGAGCATGTATTTCGATGACGGTTGCATACCGATCCTGATGGAGAAAATTATGTGCAGATACAACAACCTCACGATTTCCAGCTCTTTCTTACAAATGTCGGCAATGCTTCCAATTGTACTTAAAAGACCCACTGTCGCCGAGGATGGATCGGTGATCTACGATAAAGCAGACATCAGACACTATCTGCCCCTATTCTTTTCTTGTTGGACAGCACAGAGATCGGACAAGGAGATTTCTTCAATTTTAACTATCATTGCCAACATTGCAGACAGAGTACTAAAGGAGATGTCAAGAGATCCAAAAATCGCAGTTATGGGAAAATATGGTATTTTCACCCAAGATCAGTTCAACTTGTTCATAAATCAACTGTTAATCACCTCGAAGGTGTATGCTATTGACGATAAAAACTCACAGTATGTCAAGTTGATCGTCGAGATTATCATTAGTTCGTTGACGTCAGAATACGCGCTAGTCGAAGGGGGTATTATGGACCTGTTGAGTACGTTTTTCAATGCCATCCACACGCTGGTTCATCCTTCTAACACTGGTGGATGGTCCATCGTTTTGTCCCAAGCTGTCAAACGGTTTGCAGGTCTCTATCATGTTAGATTAATGGAAGAGAGAATCGATAGATCTTTAGTTTTCAAGTTTGCTGATGATTTCTCCACGCTACCAGAGAATGTCAAGTTATCTCCTGAAGTCACTGAACGTTTCATCGATATTTTACAGCCCCTGATAAATTTGGGGGTTCAATCCAAATCATCTTCGCAGAGGAAAAGGTACGTCGCAGCTTTAGAAATTCTATCTTTCATTGACCCAAAGAAAATATTAGACAACGTTCTCTTGGACATTTATTCTTCGTTTGAACTGGTCAATTCCACACACAGAATTAATGTCGTTTTGCGTGAAATGACAGCATTGGTGAGATACATGGCCAAACTCCCCGTTTATCGGGTCCACATTCCTCGTCTTTTATCTATGCTTGTGCCCGGAATCGACTCGAATGACCCTGAAAAAACCATTCTGACAGTTCAGTTTGTCAAGTCTGTGGCAGCAGTTGTTCCAATTGTCGATCTCACTGGCGGTGAGGGAGACGGTGGATTTTTCGCTATGGATTTTACTTCTCAGCATTTGGCATATTTGGAAGCAAAGTTTTACAAGACATCACCAGGATTATCGAAAACTATGTATGCAGATGGACCTCCAGATGAGTTTGAGTTTGATAAAGATGTAGAACTAGAAGCTTTGAAGTCTGCATCTTCTTCATTTGCAGATTTCATCAAGAGTTTTGCCGAGAGCTGCTTCAGGTACCTTGAATTCTCGCCAAACGTTGAAGGTGACGATGGAATCGAATCCAAGGCTTCAGTTCTGATTGCACAGGTGTTTGATTCTTTAATTGAATCGTTGTCCGATGAACTGTTTGAACTCCTTGCCGACGCATTCTACAATTATATCACGAACAATGTCAAACATCTCGTGGCAATTGTGTTTTCAAACACTGCTGAGCTCATTGTCAGAAGAGACCCAAAGACCCAGTTTACCAGATTATACAACTATCTCAGTCAAGAAATTGCGGTTGAAGTTGAAGAGGGAGCTGGTTCATCTCGTACGCAAGAAGTTTTAGCCAAAGATGCCAAACTCATTTGGTATTTCAAGCTTTTATGTGGTTCGTGTCTTGGGGCAGGTGAGTACTTGATTCGCTACCTCCCTGAGTTGAGAGACTTCGTCAATTTGAAGGCTGCCCAATTGAAAGGTGAGGCTGCTTTTTCCACAAGTATTCTTGTAAACTCTATACTTTCAACGGTCACTTGTACAAGACTAGTTGAAAGAAGACTAATTTCCGAAGACTGGTTGCGTTCAAATGGAGGCAAAGTTGACGAAAGATGTTGGGGAGGATTCCAATTCGACCCTTATCGTTTTGACTCCGAAAATCTCAAGTTCAAATGGTACACTCCTACAGCTGCTGGTGTGGACAGTGCTGTTGATTTTTTTGAGAAAGTCTCTGTGAGCTCTATAAATGAACTTGAGGCTTTTATTAATACCTTCAAGCCAGACACAAAGATTTCTTTAGATATGGCTGACAAGATTACCTATCATGTGAACGTCTTGGAAGGATGTCTTTCTGGTATTTGCACCCTGTTTGATCCGAACTTTAATGCGGACGGGAAAGGTCATTACAAACCAAGAAAACCTACAGAATTATCGTCTTCTGTTGGAGCCGCAAACATGACTCCTTCGGGTTCTGTATCGAATCTTGGTTCTCTTGTGGATTCTAACGCTTTCCAACCTACGAGCAGAGACAGCTCTCCAGCAGCATTTCAAGTTGAACAAGTGGAATCGCAATTGGATCCTGACACCGTGATGGAAGAAGAAGTGGAAGAAATTGTATTCCAAGGTACGGAAATCCCGGACGGTTCACCAACTATTGGCTTAAATGCATTGGAGTCTACTCCGGAATCGGAAGCTCCCAGCGGTTTAGTTACTCCATCTTTGGGTGGTGGAATTGAGGCAATAAATCCTGCATTAGTGAATCGTTCGACTGCCCTTTATTCATTTGGATATTTCTACGACAGAAGTGCAATTTTGAATTACACAGATCCTACCTACCTGAAATTACACGACGTCAGAGATAAGATCGGTAAAACATTGCATACATTGGTGAACTGTCTGTTACAACAAGATGGTTCCATAGAGTTGATGTCGCATGTGATTCAATGTATCAGCTGTTGGTTGAGAAATTGTGGTAACTTCGGATCCAACAATCCAATTTTCATTGACAACATTCATATGGTTGAGCTTTTAGATATTCCACATGTTAATGTTCCCTATACCAGAACAGTTATCGGTGCTAGGTTGGCTGTCTATCATTGTAATAGAATGACAATTTCACGGTCCGCTAAGCTTCCTACTACAATGGACAAATTGTTGATCAAAGATCTTGTTGAGTTATCTGGTTCAAGTTATAAGATTACATCTTATCATGCTGCTTCGGTGTTGAGTTCCACACTGAACAAAGTTTTAAATTGCACCGGACTGATTTTCAACGTTTTCAAGAAATGGGAGGCTGCTCTTGCTAACAATGACTGTGAGAATTTAAGAAATATTTTACGTTTGTTCAGTCTCAAGAAGTTCAAAGGTTTGGCTGAAAAGAGTCAGATTCATATTTCCAAGTACGAGAGTCTTCTGGCGAAGTCAATTGAAATTGATGACCTGGAATCCAATGAAACCGCCTTGAAGCTTTATGGGTCGATTAAGAAGCATGTGAGAGTTCCAAGCAAAGTCTGTCTGATGAATTTTGAGATTGTCGAGGCCATCAAGCCACCGGGAATTGAATTCGAGACACGGATAAAGTCTCTGAAGATTGCAAAGGAAAAGAAGAAAAATCAATTGTTTGCAACTTTGCGTAATTTGGAGACGTTGGTTTTGAAAAGAGCAGAGAACAAACTCCATTGGAAGTTTTTGGTGAGTGTTTTAGATCTTCTTGCCTCTTTGCAATCGCATTTAGAGAGTACCTTGAACAGCGATATTCTTTTATTGCTGCAGAAATCTATCAATGGCGTCCACCCCGAGATTTCAAGAAAGTGTGTTGTTTGGCTGGCTTCTATCATGGATGTCACTGAGACCAAAGGAATGATGAACTACGATTTGGACAATATTGTCTCTGTGATTCCCAAGCTACCGAATGTCTGCAAGTTGTCTTCTGTTATTGGTGAAAACAATACTAAGGCCTTTTTCAAAGAGATGAAGAATTTCGACAACCCAAAGTTTTTTATCGATAATAAACGTTGGGCCTCCAGCATGTGTTGGAACAATGACATGCAGGTTGTTGGTCTCGAGGTGTCAAAGGATCTTGGTTGGAATTCTAAAGACAACGAGTCGATGCTTCGTTTTGGTGAGCTCATTGACAGGAAATGGCTATATGAAATTTTGAAGTTACATGTTGATGAGTCTGAGTCAAATACAATGTTTTTGCCTGGTTTAGTGTACATGATGGCTTCTGTTGCTACTCTCTGCAGTTATGACTACACTCCTAACTTGACCATCGAAGATTTTTTTTCCATCGGCGATGAGCTTTTCAAAAAAGACGAAAGTCCGACTCATATTGCTTTGAGTGAAATTTACTGTGCTCTACTTCTATCAACAAGACGTAATCCACGATATCTTTCATTGATTGATTCAAAGATTTCTGAGAAATTAGAACCAGTTTTCTCCTCAGGTATGACACAAACTATGACCAATATTTGGAAAATATTTGCTTGGTGGTTGCCATGTCATTTCGATTGCAGAAGATGTCCGAAACTTGTCAGTGTCATTTGTGAATTTGAAGTCGAACTCAGTGACGATATCTCTCCATTGGTTCTTACTTCCAGAATGGTTATTGCGAAATCTTACATGACTGCTACTTTGGATCGATTCCATGCGTTTGATGAGGTGATTGGTAGATTATTTTCGTCGTTGTCTCATCCATATCATGTAATCACTGAAGGTTCTGCTGCCACGTTGTTTGACTGTATCTTGTACACTTCAGGTGTTTCTTTCGTTAATTTAGATGATCTCATGATGGCAAATCACAATGGCGTGGGTGGAATGGGTATTTATCCATACGAGTTACACCCATTGATTCAACGCCATCTGTTAGCTTATTTGAAAAAGATGAAAGAGTTGAGCTTGAAAATCGAAGGCTTGACTCCTCAACAACTTGCTGAATCAGAATACATGTTTACGGTGAGAGGCTTACACGCATTGTTGTTCAACTTATTGAAAACTGCGCATGGATCTTTGATTTTCCCATATCTCAAGGAATATATCATTCCACACTTGTACAAAATGGACACCATGAAGGAAGCATGTCAACTTCTTCAACTCGATCCTTTAGTGCTGATATATCTTGTTGCCTCTATCAGATACAACAAAGCACAGACTGAAGTGATTGTAGATTCGATTTTGAACGATCATGGTCTGAAGTCTCCTTCTTTGAACCAAACTCTGCATTTGTTAACGTTTATGCATGCTTACTACATTGTGAGATATCTCACAATCACCCCTACTCAAAGACTTGATCTTGTGAACAAATTGGCTTCATTTTTGTATAATCAGCATTTGAGTGTCAGAGAGCAGGCAGCGACGAATTTTTCAAGTATCGTTCATGGATATTTGGCGTCTGGATCCGAAGAGTTGATTTCTCGTTTTATCAAGCAATTCTCTGATATTTTGAACAGTGTGAAGAAAGTTAAAGGAAAGAAACTGTCTGTTGAGCAGGTGAATAAATTACATGGAGCAACTCTTGGTCTCGGAGCACTTGTCGATGCGTTCCCGTACTCCTCTCCACCGCCATCGTGGCTACCAAACGTTCTTTCGTTGTTGGCTGGAAAGTGTTCTAATTTCGATGGTATTATTGCTCGTACAGCTAAAGATACCTTGAGTAAATTCAAGAAGACAAGACAGGATACTTGGCATATCGACTCAAAGTTCTTCACTGAGGAGCAGTTAGAGGGACTAGAGGGGGTTTTATGGAAGTCCTACTTTATCTGACGACAAGATAAACGATCAGTCCTGTTCGTATTAATTAATAGTTATATCCAAAAATTATGATGACATTATTCCTAAGTAATTGGTGATAAATAGCATGTCACTGGTAATCAATCACCAGCACAACTTTCTCAGCTCGACCCGTCTAGAAAGACAACTGAGTCAACCCCTTAGCCAGCTTCGCCGCTCCATCAACCGAAACGTCCCCGTCAACCTGCAACTTCGCTCTACTCTGTTCCAGTCCCTCTAGCAATATGCATGCTTTGCAAATACTGTTTGTAGACAAATATCCACACTTATTGCATCTATTGCCGTCTTTCTTAAGAGAAACCGAACCATCAGGACGAATTTCGACTTCTTGCGTCTCTGACTCAGCGACTTTAGCCTTTGGTGAAGCTCTCTTTTGACGTTTTTCTTTCAATTTGAAGTGTTCACCACTGTAGATGATATCGAGAATACACGACGGCCTGACGCTTTCTAAGTTCTTCATCAACACTCTTGCTGTTCCCCTGAAGGCCTCTGGTGCGTAAGTGCATTCTGTACTGAAGTAATCTAGTTTTTTGTAGTGGGCGTACAAAACGATTTCCTTTTGGTAGCAATACTTGAACGGTTTCGACCGTTTAACAGGTGAACCAGTAGATCGTGTAGTAACATTCACAGAGCTTTCGAGTCTGGCAGTATCACCACGTAATAGGTTCATTAGGACGGTTTCGGCCATATCGTCAGCGTTGTGACCGGTAACAACATGATGTATATCCAATTTGAGAGCTCCTCTATCCAGAGCCTGTCTTCGAAGAACACCACAGTATGTACAAGATGATTTGATTCCAGAGCATGAAACGATTTCGTCCATTGTCCAGTTGTACAAGTCTTTGTATGACACGATTTCCAATTGCATTTGATACTGTTGTTGGTTTCTTTTCACTGTTGCGAGTGAGTCGTCTCTATAGCCAACGATTCCCTCATCTATACTGAGCAAGACTAGTTCGACTCCGTAATCGTAGCGTTCGTTTAAGGTTTTCAACACAGATGCAAGGACAGTAGAATCCTTTCCACCTGATGCTCCGACAGCGACGCGCTCGCCACGGTAAAACAGTTTTTCTTTGATGATTGTATGATGGATCTCTTTTTCGAACACATGGAAAAAGCACTCTTTACATAGTTTTTGGAGATTTTTTGGTCTTTTCATCACCGCCTTTCTGGCGTGACATAGTTCGCACAAAGAGGCTAACTTGACTGGTTTTTTTGCAGTGGACATGATTGCGTATAAGGGAGGAAGCTCACTGTGAGCTACTTGATAAGTATTTTCTTTTTCAAATTATTTTTTTTTAAAAATATTTTTTTTTTTGAAATATTTCATTTTTGCAGGGCTGATCGATTTCGAGGGAAAAATCCATTTTATATTTAAATCAAAGAGGGCAAAAAAACATTTTTGTTGCCAACTTGTCTTGTTATTCTTATTTCAATCATTGTTTTAATACATCAATTATGAGAGTTTTCACGGTTTGGAGGCTTTTATTTGTGTTAGTGACAAGTCTGGTGGTTTCTGCGGCCGAGTCTTCGAAAGTTATCGAGTTAACCGACAAAAACTTCGAAGAAGTTGTCCTCAAGTCAGGAAAGACATCATTAGTCAAGTTTTATGCATCTTGGTGCTCTCATTGCCATAAATTAGCCCCAACTTGGGAAGAACTTGCCAAAGCTTACGCAAACAAAGAAGATATACAAATTGTGAAAATTGACGCCGATGAAAACAGAAAAGTGGGTAAGAAATTCGGTATTAGTGGGTTCCCTACCTTGACTCTGTTCAAAAAGGAAGACGTTGACAACCCAATTGAGTACGAAGGAGCACGGGACTTGACTTCGTTCACCAATTTTATTGCCGCACACACCGGAATCAAAGCAAAAAGTCTTGCCCCTCAACAACCTTCTACTGTACTTCAATTGCATGATGGTAACATCGAGGAGCATCTCAAAGGTAAGAGCGCTCTTTTCGCCGTCACTGCCGACTGGTGCGGCCATTGCAAGAGACTCAAGCCAACTTGGGAATTGCTTGCAAACGTTTTCGAAGGTGACAAAGATAAAGTCGTAATTGGTCAAGTTCAAACAACAGGCGATAAACCCACCGATTGGATTCAAAACAAATTCAATGTCCGTTCGTTCCCAACCATCATTCACATAAAGAACGGAAATCTGGATGAACCGGAGTTTTATCAGTATGGACGTGATCTTGATACTCTTGTCGCTTATCTCAATGAAGAAACTGGAACTCACAGAAATACAGAAGGTGGACTCGACTCTGAAGCTGGACTTATTCATGCTGTTGATGACCTTGTTGAAAAGTTTGTTTCTGCAACTGCTGCTGCAAGAAAATCACTTGTTTCCGAGCTTGTCGACGCTCTTAAGACTGTTGACAAGGAAAATAAGCTCACTAAAGAGCTGAAATACTACAATAAATTGATTCATACATTGGTCAATGGTCCAACCGATTTCATTCCAAAAGAAATCACAAGATTGGAGTCTCTTTTGAACTCTGAGTTGACTCCTCAAGCCAGAGATTCAGCTACTATGAGACTCAATATTCTCAAATTTTTCAACAGCCCCTCCAAGATTATCAAAGATGAGCTCTAATGAGTGAACGAATTATGTATTAGCAGATTAGAAAAGAATTATTATACTTGCTTTACCAGCTGACAGCATCAAATTTTTGAACTCCTCTGACCAATTCTGGGAAAACTTTCCCATTCAACACGGTTTCCTCAAGAATTGGTTTAACGTTCAATGGTGTGCATCTAGCAAACCACACAAATTCGCCGCCTTTGTTGTAGATGAGTATATTCGCTGCAAATTTGTGACCACCAACGTGATTAACAAACACCACGTTGACACCATCTGGTCTGTTATCTCCAACATCTCTGTAAAGTTCAAGGTCTCTAAGTTGAGAGTCAAATTCTTTCTTCATAATTGGAGCGGTAATACCACACTTCTTATCTCTGGTTCTGTGAGAACACAAGAAAATGTAAGCTTTCGAGTGATCCTTCTCGATAGTACACTCATGAAGCGTTTGTGGTATATTTTTTTTATCCAATAATATTTGTGTCAAATCAAATAAGACCGATTGACAATTCTCAATAGTGACTCCACGAACCCAAACAAAGTATGGCATTAATAATATGTCGCACTTCTTTCCCTCATTATATTCGGTGAATTCAGCTTGATTCAAATCAGATGAAGTCACATTTAACTTACAGTTGAGTTTGAGTTTTTTGAAATCAGATCCATCGATTGTTTGTTGAATCGCTTGCAGAACAGTATTTGGGGCATCAAATGCATCGTGTTGCCAATCATTCTTACCCGTAGAAACCAACAAATGCATTTGGAGAGGCTTAACGGATTCCCATAATGGCTCCTTATCTGCTGGAGCTGTCAGTTTGAAACAGGAAGTGGCATATCTATTGTGACACTCAGTAGGATCACATTCAGCTTTTGAGTCAGCCAAAGGCAAAACTTTTGACACTTCAGCTGACACATCAGGAGCACCAGTAAAAAATGACTTGATTTTCAACATTGTTTAACTATCTATCTAAAGTAATATTGAAATCAATAAGTTTCAGCGAGTTCCCTCTGGTTGATCTACGTACATTTATATCGTTATTTATTTTTTTATCCACCCACAGATTTTGAAATGCCGAAATTTTTTTATGACACAACTACTCTCGGAATTACCAAATCGGGATAAACCCGAGCTGCGTTATCACTAAACTCAAAATTTATTCAACTAAATAAGTAACCCTCCACCAATCCTAGCCAACCCGTTCTTAGCCAACCTAATCGCTCTCCAACCATAATAACTATAAAAAAACATAAAGAAAAATAACACCGTTCAACGGATTGCGGACTCGTTCTCACTCAATCTCAATAAACTCAACCGACTAAATCGACTCGCTTCGCTCGTCGTTGGTCATTCGAGATTTTCACACTCACCGGTTGATAAAATATCATAGTCGTCCATAATCGAATCATCAGAGTCATAACAACTGTCCAATTGTTCACCATCGATAGATTCAACAACCGGGGACACCAAAGATTCCTGCTCTGCATCCTCTTTTTCATTTTCTTCCGATTCTTTAACTAGCACAAATTCCATGGAAGATTTTGGGAACTGGAGGTTACCATTAGATTCAGATGCAGTAACAGAATCATCAGACTCCTCGTCAGCATCAACAATTTCTTCCTCCTCAGTAGACCCTTCATCAGTCTCTTTTGTAACGTTCTCAGGCTCCTCAACGCACACAAACGAGCAACCCTCTCTAAGCGGACAAGAAATCTTGCTACCCACAAATACATTGCCGCTGCTTTTAACACAAATATCACTGATTTGCGATCCATCAAATTTGTCAATCCAATCATTGAAGTTATCCCAAGCGGATGCATCCAGATTAAGTTTTGAAGTTTGACCGGATTTTAAAACATGTGGTGTGATTTCAAAGCTTTGACGTGAGCCTGAAATCATCAATTCCAATGATGGACGAGTTAAACTCTTCGAAAGTTCGTTTCTCACACAAAATGATAATAAACGACCGCTGGACCGCGAACAGTCAACCACAATATGAGACTTTCCAGCGGAGACGGATTCGATATCGCTACGAATCTTGAAATCTTCAATCAATCCTGCTAATTGCTCGATTTTCTGATTTTCAGTGCCTTCACCACCAAGCAATTCCAAAAGAGAATCCAATTTACTTGCCTTCAATTTCAAAGAGTCCAATTCGTGGTCCATCTCTGCATTCGCTAAGCAGAATCCAACTGCATCTGTCACAACAGACTTCACTCTTTCCTGACAAGTGTAAACCTTTGGTTTTCCAGGTGTCTTAATTTTCAACATCTGATGATACTTGGAATGACGTAAATTCTCCACCTCTGCCAGCTCACATGCAGAACAAAAATCAAAGTCGTCACACTCCATGCAGTTGTAGCGAACACCCGTGATGTATTTGTCACATCCGTCACAAACAATTCCAACATGAACCACTTCTTCACCGCCACAAGAAGTTTCTCCCTTTTGTTGTTGAATTTTCAACTCGTCTATATGCTTGAGAATTTTTGAAAAGTTGAATTCAATAAGACTGGAAAGGTTTTTGAACAGTTCAGAATTGCTCAAATTCTCAGAGATGGAGTTGCTGATGGCCTTAAGATTCAGGGAGGCTGCGCTCATATCGTTACCGTTGAACATCTCTTCGAAGCTCCTCACTAATTTAATGATCTCAGAGACTGGCTCTGAAGATTGTGAAGGTTGATCGTTTTCATCGTCTCCTTCAATTACACGCACATTCAATACCAAGTGGTTCTTCACTGAGATACTTCTGCTGAGGTCAGCAAATTCTATCTCATTCTCCAGTGGACAAAACTTTCCCTTTTTCTTGGATTTCCTAGTCAAAACAACGTCAGACAGTTTCGCACTAGCTAGCGCCTTGCGTAAAGTCTCATTCTCTGTTCTCTTCTTCAACTCGGCCACCAACGACTTTTTGGTTAGCAGCTTGTCACTACCAGCGATAAAAATTTCTCTAGCTTCAAAAGATTCTGAGCTCAAACTTGAAATGTCATTCTGGAAGGGGCCACCTCCAAGAAAAGACACCTTGATGGTAATCGGCTTGTTGACGATTTTTGTTGCTGGTGAAGTTGACATGCTGTGGCTGACGACGAATCAGACTAGGTCAAACACTGGCACTTATTCACTTGTAATTTTATGATATTGAGATAGTTTTGATTTTAAATATCCCTTTACTGTTTCAGAATTAGAAGAAGCATCCCTGTTTTACCCCAGGAAGGCAAAAAACGGTAATCTTCCCATTTTATATTTTTTGATAAAGAGATAAAAAAAAGCGCAAGCCCCATGGGGGGCAAATTCGCGTCGACAGGCTATCGGGCGTGTCGGCACAGGACAGGCAGAGCTGATTTCGCTTTGCTTGTCGACGGTTTTTTCCCCTGATTTTTTCCTTGATACTTTTTTTTTTCATTCTCGCTTGGTTCTAAAAAAAGCGCAGCAGTTTTACAAGTTTTAACACAAACAAGCCATTATTGCTTGGTGATTGTGATTTTTTTGCCGCATTTCATATATAATTACCAGCTGTAACCATATATTAGCGTGCAAATATCCCCGGTGTTACTAAGACTGATTGTTTTACTTCACTTCAAACCAAGAACTAGCCACAAACATGATGTTCTGGCAACGAACTAAAGGATCGTTCTCCGCAATGACAACACTGATCTTGTGTCTGAGTGCGATGCTTCCGTCCGCAAACGCTCTCACACTTGATGTGGACTCACAAGACTCGATTTGCAATGCCGCTTCACTTATTATCGGCGGTATCATGGATTATTACGAGGGTACTCGTTATGGTGGTACCGTTGGTATGTTTCAGGAACCATACTATTGGTGGGAGTCTGGTGAAGTTTTTGGAGGTTTGATTGGAAATTGGTTTTTCTGTGAGAACGATACTTACGAAACTCTTATTTACGACGCTCTTTTAGCCCAGAGAGGCACTGATAACAATTATATCCCATCGAATCAATCTACGACAGAAGGTAATGATGATCAAGCATTTTGGGGAATTGCAGTTTTAGAGGCAGCCGAAAGAAATTTCACAAATCCATCAGGTGACGATTTAGAGGATGTCAGTTGGTTGGGTTTGGCACAAGCGGTTTACAATACAATGTGGGAAAATTGGGATACTGCCAATTGTGGTGGTGGTCTTAGATGGCAAAAGTTCACGTGGAACTCTGGTTACGATTACAAGAATACTATCTCTAATGCCGGTTTATTTCACATTGCTGCTAGGTTGTACAGATACACTCAAAATGAGACTTATTTGGAAACCGCAGAAGTGGTTTACGATTGGCTGAAAGAAGTTGATTTCATCTCTCTTTCTAGTGATTCAAGCTCGTATTCTATTTATGACGGTGCCAATATTGGAACAAACAACTGTTCAACGTTATCGACATCGAAATGGAGTTATAACTATGGTTTACTCATAGCAGGAGCGGCATATATTTACAATGCTACCGAAGGTGAAGAAAGTTGGCTCACAGAGATTGACAGACTATACGAAGGTATAACATCGACCTTCCTCAATTCCACTGGATCAAACATCATGTACGAATACCAATGTGAACAATCTGGTACTTGTAACAACGATCAACGTTCTTTCAAGTCCATTTTCTCAAGATGTCTTGGTTTCACTGCCAAGCTTGTTCCTTCTTACACCGATAAGATGATGACTATTTTGCGTGCTTCTGCCCTTGGAGCAGCCGAATCTTGTTCCGGAGGTACCGATGGTCATACCTGTGGTATGAATTGGGCTTATGGTGGCTGGGACGATTGGTACGGTCTTGGTGAGCAAATTTCTGCTCTTGAAGTTATGCAACAAAATTTGCTGGAAAAGTATGATGCCCCATACACTTCAGACACTGGAGGTTCGTCTGTGTCGCATGTTAATGCCGGTATTGACTCGGAGACCACGACGAACTACAACGAAATCGTCGTCACGTCAAAAGATAAGGCTGGTGCAGGTATTGTGACGGCTGTTGTTTTGGTTGTGGTTTTGGCTTTAAGTATATGGATGATCATTTAAGACTTTTCTCTCTGTTTGTTTTATTTTTTCCTGCTCTATGTGTTTTCTCAAATATCCGTGTGTTTTTATAGCTCAAACAATGAAATGAGCCCCAACAAAGAGTTCACCACGTAAAAACGCTCGCCAATTCGACGAATAGATTCTCCTTCCTTCAGTAGTCCCGATGTTCTGTCACGATCTATCAAAATCGAGCCAATTCCCAGTTTCAATACACATTCTGTGTCCTTGTCTATTTCGTCACCAACGTGCCAAAAGCCTTGGACTAGCTGTTCTCTTGTGTATTGATTACTGGTACGAGTGAGCTGATCGAAGATGATTTTTTCAAAGAATTCGGCATCTGGCTTCCAAACTTCAAGATCGTAACTCAAATAAATGTCCTCAGCACTAAAATATTCTTCAAGTCCAAACTCCTTCAGTATAAGTCTGGTAACTCTCTCGTC
This sequence comes from Ogataea neopini, assembly GCA_030578575.1. Lineage (NCBI taxonomy): Eukaryota > Fungi > Ascomycota > Pichiomycetes > Pichiales > Pichiaceae > Ogataea > Ogataea neopini. The sequence continues at coordinate 176,894 of JAJMSO010000018.1, forward strand.
TGCATTTGAAGCAACACATGTGGGGATGTTTGATTCTTTGCAAGCTTTCAAAGTTCCAACAACGTCACCAAACACGCTGTATGCTTCTTTAGTCTCAAACTTATCGATAATCTCGTTTGTCATTGTGGTAAACTGGGGAACTGATTGGTGGTCTTCATATAATTTACTGAGTAATATCGACCAAAATTGTCTCACGGTGATTGATGTTTTTTTACCGTAATTAGGATGAATTTTGAACGTTTCTTTGAAAGCATTCTTGAAACGCTGTTTTAGTTCATTTTCAGCTATTGTAACTCCATATTTAGTGGTGATTCTATTGTATTGTGTCGGTATTGGTTCTATTGGAGTATAAATTGTATCATAAGCATCGAAGGAGATTAGTTTGGGTTTGGCGAGCACGAGACAGGTTCCCAAGCCTCGTGATGTTTTAGCAGCATTTTTCAGCATGTTTGGCTTCCGATTGGCACAATGACACGACTGACGATGTTTATTCGTTTCGCTCGTTATTCGTTTAGGTCGTTCAATTTTTTTTTTACCCCAGATTTTTTTCATCGCTCTAAAGTACATATAGCTGGTAAAATACACAAACGTGTCGCATGACTCAGTCTCACGAACCTTTGAATTAGCAAATCACTTGCTTTCCATTTTTAATAACCCATCCTCCTCCGCTTCCTCTTCTTTTTCAGCGTAATACGGTCCCAAAAACTCGTTTCACACTCCTTCGAACAAAACCACCGTCCTTTTCCAGGATCTTTGTACAATCCAACACACTTATAATGAAACCACACAATCTTACATCCTGGATTATCACAAGCAATCATCTTACCCATTGAAGGGCCACGGCAAGTGCAGTAAAGCTCCTCTTCCACAGCAGGAAGGTCGTTAGGCACAACTATAGGAATGGCTTTGTGATTTTGTTTAGGCTCCGATTTGACAGTTAAATTGTCAAGCTTCCGTTTCAACGATTCTGGATCAGGAAGGACAGCAGGAGCAGGGGTAGGAGCAGGTTGCTTGATTTTAATTTTGGGGGTTGATTTCCTCTTCACCACTTTGTCGTTAGTTGCCAAAAGATCTTCGGTCATTGAATTATCTAGAGATTGTGTTTTCAGGAAGTTACGTTTGAATGTGTTGAACGAATTCCAATCTCTCTCGGGTTGGGCTGCTCTTGTTGTTTTCAGAATATCCATTATTTGTATATCATTTTCTACGATTGATCGATGGTTGTGTAAGATGGTTCTGAGATGATGTGCTTCTGCAACGAGTTCCTTTGAGTTTTGAAGCAGACGCGATTTTAGATAGACCAGTTCTTTCATGTGGGGATCGCTGCCGGTAAAATCCGTGGAGGACATCCCCTTTTTGAGTAACTTATCGATTTTATCTTTGATTTGTTCATTTTTCAAGCTCAATGATTGCGTAAGCCACAGTGATCTCACTATGTCACAGGGGAGATGATCGAGGAATGATATGAAAGCATTATTTGCATTAACCACTGTGCTCACTGGTGGAGGTTGCTGAAGCTGTGGATCCGGTGGATCCGTAAGCCAGTTCTGGTCGTTCTCAAAACCTCGAGCCATCTACTGGGTGCCAATGAGAGGAAGACTGAGTAGTGATTAGAAATGTTGTGTTTACTATATTTTTATTAGTCAAAAAGATTTTCGAGGCGAAAGTGCGTCGCTCGACGCGACTAAAGAAAAGCCAGAGAAAAGCCAACCATCAAACAAGCAACAAGCCAACCATGCCGTGCGATTCCTTCTATTTCACTGGCATCTTCGCACTACAGATGCATTAGTAGGGAACTAGTGGTCCCGAAATCCCAGAGCTACCGGTATTTTACGTTCGTTATTGAGTACTACACTATTGTGTAGGAGTTGCATGCGTTGCTCCTCTCGTCCTAGCGGATGCTACAGTATCGCTATTGACTCAAACGACTAGCTTTGCTCGTCGAGGTCCGTATTTCATATAATATGGAGGTGAATTCAAAAGAAAAATGCTGAGAATATAAATACACAGGTATAAACAATGTTGCATGTATTCTTCAACAACACGGTTTATTCATCAAAAATCAACAACAACGTTGACAAACAAATCATCGTCATTGTCGACTTTTATTCATTTTTCTTTCTTCTTTCGTTGATGGAATTTTGATCTCTAGATACAGCATTATGCTTTTCGTTCATTTATTTCTTTGGTGGGTTGAAAGTGATCTTTCTGTGCTTGATTGGAGCCCACTTGAACTTCTTGACCCAGACGGAGAGGAAGTAGAGACCGGTCACAACAACAAGGGCCTTAGCACCGAGTCTCTTTCTCTCATCGTGTTCTGGCTCAGCAGCCCAGTTCAAGAAAGTGGTAACATCCTTAGCCATTTGAGAAGTGGTGGCCTCGGTACCGTCTTCGTACTCAACCAAACCGTCAAACAAAACTCTACCCATGGCAATCGAACCACCTGGGAAGTATGGGTTGTAGTTAGATCCTGGTGGAAGTTGAACACCTGCTGGTGGTTCATCTGGGTAACCGGTCAAAAGAGCAAAGATGTAATCGCAAGCACCGTGTCTGGCCTTGACAATCAAAGAAAGATCTGGTGGAAGAGCACCTTGGTTAGCAGCTCTAGCAGCTTGCTCGTTAGCATAAGGACCTGGAATGTGATCGGCCAATTTACCTGGTCTCTTTCTTGGGTTACCTTGGTCATCAGGTTCATCGTCGTACTCAAACTCTTCGCACATGTCTCTGACCTCGTTTTGAGTGTGAGAAACACCAACAAGAGTTCTCCAAGCAACTCTGTCCAAAGAGTGACAAGCAGCACAGACTTCTCTGTAAACTTGGAAACCTCTTCTAATGGAAGCGTGGTCGAAAGTGTCAAACATACCGTTGTGAGACCAGCCGTAAGATGGGGCGTGAAGACCGTGCTCGGCAGCAGTCATAGCTTGAGCAGTTTGTGAGTCTTGGTACAAGATGTAACCAGAGGCCAAACCAACGGTAGCAATAGTACCGTTGATCACTTTCTTCATACTAGAAGAAACCTCGGCCGATCTAGATGCTGTCGAGAATGCTTTCTATTTCATTGTGTTAGTACTGATTGTTCAATTATTTGGTGACAGTGATACTTGATTAAAATTTCACCAAGAAAAAATTAGCCAATGAGCATCGAGTAAAAAATAACAGGACGAAAAATCAACAATCTGTGTATTTTGCAATCAACTCCAAAATAGCCCAAAACATCCAGAAGGACAATGATGCGTGAAGGATCTTTGCGTATCTGAAGTTGCTGTTGAGTGAAACACATTTTCCACTGGGTTCATTTGGTCAAATCCATTTCAACACTCAGTCTCATCAACCGCATATCGCTCGCACTAGAAACAACTAGCAGCCACCGAGAAATGTGAATGAAGTTCACCAGAAGATGAACAACCCGGGCTGGTGTGTCTTCTGAACATGCGCTGTTGGTGTAAATTTGTCCATTAATTTGTCTCGTCATTTTCCACTGTCACTGGGTAAAGAAATAGTCACAAGCAATACATACCGCATTCATCGAACGCCTCAAAGTAGAACCAAATTGTGAAAACATCGTTGCGTCCTAGTTAATCTATGTGTTCTATCTGCACAACAGAAACAGACACCCACTTGATAAAACTCACTTAATAAAATTAACCAACTTTACAATTATTCAACATCCAAGACGCACTAGTGTTTTTTTTTTCATTTCGCTCCAGCCAACCAGTCCGCGAGACAAACCGACGGGGTGTCGTGGCTCACGGGGCAGCCGGACCGCGCAAGTCACCGGGAGTAAACATGGGCCACCGGGGAATTCGCGCGAGCAAGTCCGCGAAAATTGCCAGCCGTTGCGTAACGATTGTCGCGGAAAAAAAAATTTCCTCCAACAGCCAATGACAGAAGAAATAAAAGTCAAGTTTGCCAATGCCCGTGTTGAATTTTGGCAGCGCGGACTTTTTCACACCCCTTGCAATCATTTCGGTTTGCTAATTGGGGTGAATCTATTTGTTGATGAGCATCCGTACACCAGCAATAGAAAACACATCCTTTGGTGCACGGGTGTAGTTGGCAAAGCTATGGCTGTGCAGCTTAGTCAGTCTCTCTTTTTTTTTTCAAATCCTCGATTTCCAAACACGCTTTTTACGCGTTGCATACCGTTTACACGTTCTTATCATCGATCCTGCCCCATCACAATCACAACCGCCATGACCACTTACACCAATCAACAAGAGCAAAACTACCTTGATCTATGTCAACGAATCATAGACGAAGGTGAGCATAGACCGGACAGAACGGGTACCGGTACTTACTCACTGTTTGCACCACCACAAATGCGTTTCAATCTTCGAAACGGAGAATTCCCCTTACTTACAACTAAAAAAGTGTTTTTCAAAGGGATTTTGCATGAACTTCTTTGGTTTGTGGCCGGTGAAACAGACGGAAAGAAATTGTCAGAAAAGGGTGTTCGTATCTGGGAAGGAAACGGATCGCGTGAGTACTTGGATTCGTTAGGACTCACTCACAGAAGAGAGGGAGATTTGGGTCCAATTTACGGATTTCAATGGAGACATTTTGGAGCTGAATACGTTGATTGTGACACTGACTATACCGGCAAAGGTTACGATCAATTGGCGAAAATTATCGATACGTTGAAAAATAACCCATATGATAGAAGAATTATTATGAGTGCTTGGAATCCAGCTGCATTCAAAGAAATGGCTTTACCACCATGTCATGTTTTTTGCCAATTTTATGTCAGTTTCCCAAAAGATTCAAAACCAAGACTCAGTTGTGTCATGTATCAAAGATCATGTGACATGGGTCTGGGTGTTCCGTTTAATATCGCTTCCTATGCTTTACTTACCTGTATGATTGCTCATGTTGTCGATATGGAACCAGGTGAATTCATACACACAATGGGTGACGCACACGTCTACTGCGATCACGTGGACGCATTGAAAGAGCAGATCGCTAGAGTTCCAAGAAAATTCCCAACCTTGAAAATAAACCGTAAGGTCACCAGCATTGATGACTTCAAATTCGAAGATTTTGAGGTGGTGGATTACAATCCTTACGGTCCAATTAAGATGAAAATGAGCGTTTGAAAAATAGCGTGTTCGTAATGTCCATTCATAAACTACATAATGTCACTTAAAGTTCGTTAACGTGTAATCTCCTTCTAATATTCCCGCTTAAACTTCTTCTTCTTTGCACAAAGTTTTCACGCTCATCTTTGTTAGCCTGTTGGCTCATAAACTCGAAAACTGAGTCTGTAGATGGAACATCCTTTGCAAATGAATTTCTAAGTTCAACCATTGAACTTCGTCTCATACTATTCAAATCTGATTTAGCAACTTCCTGTAATGGGTGACTCTTACTCGAAACTGACACAATCTCAGAAACCGAAGGTTCTCGTGAGCTTTCATCTGTGTCGTCTCTTTCGGTCGAATTTTGGTCTCTTTCGTATCTCGTCACTGGCGCAAACCTTTCAGAAGATCTACGCATTTGTTTGCGACCCATCGGAGCTTGATAACTCAATGAGCGTCTTCTTTTCTTTCTCTCGTTTTTAGGTGTTGGCATCGACAATGGATCAATACTTGACCATGACGGCGTCTCTTGGAATGGCCGAGCCCTTCTAGTTGCATTAGTCATGCCAACCTCAGGAGAAACACTTTCAATCTCAATCACAGCAGGAGTTCCAGAAGTTCTTGGAGGAGTGGCTAAAGAGTTCGTAAGCGATCGACTGTTTGCCTCTTTGTTAAGTCTGGATCTTCTCTGCGCTGTGGGATCGGATTTTGAACGTTGTGCCGTTTGAACAGGCTTGATCACTGGTGGTGGCATCATTTGCGCAACAGGAGTCATCTCAGGCTCTGGCGTGGTATATTCGTGTCTCTTTTCAGGCTCTGGTGTTGGAATAACAACAACCTCGGGCGTTCTCGTTCTATTCAAACGTGCCGAACGCCGGCGTTCGGTGATTGATAGAATCTCTGGTGCTGGTGTTTCCTCTGGAGATGATTCGCGTGATTCTTGTTGCGCTGGGGTCTCGGCCGGAGTCTCTTCAACTGGTGTCTCATTGATCGGCAAATCTGGTGTCTGATTGCGTGCTGGTAGCATACTCTTTCTCCTTCCCCTTCCCAGCTTGTCAAACAGATTGAAAGCTCCTGCTTCCTTTGTTTGCCTCATCTCTTGTAGTTTGGCTGCCTTCAGTTCTCTCAGCTCATCGCCACTGAGAGATTCGTCAAGACCAGCCTCCTTGCGTAATTTTGCAAGAGAATTCATGAATCCTTCAAATCTTTCCACCATTTCCGTCTCTAGAAGACTAACACATTGACTGAGTCTAGCTCTGAGCTTTACTTCACTGTTTTTGAGCCCTAGATTCTCCTTCTGAGTCAGCGCCAATTGTTCTTCTAGTTGGGTGATCCGCGTCATAAGTTCCGAATTCTTTGTGGCCAAAACTTTGTTTTGCTGTAGAAACCGTCGTTTGACGAAATTAAGCTCAATCACGTTGGACGATGTTTCTGGGGTCCCTCTTGTTTGTGTCCTTCTTGTCATTCCGCTACCTTCTGATTGCAACTCTACCACGGTAGAGAGCGTTGGATTGTTCGCCAACCTAGCCATATTAGCAAGTATCACACTAAGCGACGTGTGACGATAGTATTTCTTAGCTAGAAAAGATGTTGTCGTTTACTTGTTTACTCGTCATAAAGCCCTCTTTTTGTGCTTTATTTTAAAAATATTTAGATATAAATGGTGTTTGTGTTATGGTCGTGTAACGGACTCAATTTGCAGATCGTGGAGTTTTAAAAATTAAAAAAAAAACGCGTCAACGCGATGTGATATCCCAATTGATCTATTTTGGTTTATTTGAAGTGTGTAAGTTCCTTATAGTTGACAACCGCACGCCCACCATCATCATCATTACATATCATGGAGTCATCTTTGCATCAAAAACTACAACAAAAGTCAAGAGAGTTGGAAAACCTACAACAGATTAAAGAACTCACACGGTCTCTCAATGTCTCTCTTGAAGAATTCGGTGCTCAACTCGATCAGCTAGGTGAGGAATCCAGCTGCATTGAATCGGTTACAGGGAACTGGATTAGGATCATCAGAGCAATCGGTTTGGCGTCGAGCTCTCTGAGTAAGTACAAAGAAGAAGACTTCGAGAATGAGAGGCCAATGACAGAAAGATTAGTGAGGTGTAAGATAAATGAGCAGGAGAAAATTGTGGGGAAAAATACTTGAGCGAACGGCAACCAATATACAAAAGCACGTAACACGAACTGTGCCTAGTGGAGCACGAGAGTAAGTCTAATTACGCTGTGAACTTCTTTGCGCCAAATCAGCCATACGAATACGTACGCCGCCGTGGTACTACAACCACACTTCCCTCGCCGAACATAATTTTGCTACAGTATTTCACGAATCATTATTAACTATTCACTCAGTCTTGCTCACTCGTTTTGATCGCGAGTTCAATAGACCTTACTCATCCACTTACCGAGATCAATTTTTTCATCAAGCTTCTTCAAAAGATCATTCTCCTTTTCAAAATCACCAGTCTCAGAGACACCCAACAACTTCAAATCATCTCTGGTCAAAAACAGATCTCCAACAGAGCTAGGAGGACTCATATCGATACTTGACAATCCAGCCACAATCTTCAAATACTTATTATCCTTCAAACCAACACCATTCATCAGACTATCCCAATTGTTTGTGAGCAACAGTCTTCGCCAAACAATTTTCTCAAGAAGAACATGCGAATACGAAAATGCATTATCACTTGACAAAACACGAGATTGGGACGTGTGCTTGACAAAACTCAACAGTTTGAATAAATTGTTGAAGTTGTCATAATTGGAATCATCAAAATTGAGCAGAGTAAGCAACTGAACAAGCTCAAAGAGATTCAACTGTTGTGACTTATCCATCTTCTCCAAGACAACCCCTATTTGGGTTTGGAACAGAGTAAAATTGTTTTCCACAAGAAATGGCGACTCGTCGATCAATGCTTGGACAACACTTGGATCAAGTTCAGCGTATCGACTCAGTAACAGATCTTTATAATTTTTCTGTAATTCAATTAATTGCAGGTTCACTTCAATTTCATCAAGTAAATTCGCAATTTGTTCAGTTTCACTGTCTAATGCATAAAGCGATAATTTAGCCAAGTTCAATTGGATTTTTTTGTTTTCGATGTGTTCATTGTTTGCCTGTGAAACGTAGTTTGTCAACTTGTTGGCAGCTTGTAGGTATTGATCATTTTCAATGTCTAAAATCCATGCAAATCTTGAATTTTCAGGATCAGAATTTAAAAATGTTTCAACAAGGTCTGGATATTTATTAACATAACCGAGCAAAACATTGATTTTGTGTGTTCTCACGTAATACGAGAAAAGTGGTTCTGCAAAATCATATCCAAATTTCACGAAGTATCCATCGAATTTGGTTGAAACTTGATCGCTGTAGGCATCGGCCAAAACAGGATTATCTATTTGTGAAACAAGTTCTCTTTCGCTGTCAAGAATTTCACAAATGCTTTCCAGATCTTGGAAGCCCTCAATCAATGGTGAGATCTGCTCTTGTTTTCCAAGAATAATAAAAACTTTGATCCAGCCTTCTCGATTGAAGTTTAAGAAATTGGTAAATTGATCTAGAATTGCCTTTTTTTCAATCTTCTTGCTTGATAACAATGATTGTATAGAACTTTTAGTTGCATAATACAGGAATAACGACAAATTCAATACAATTTCACCGACTTTGTTCTTGAGTTCAGATTCATGTTGTAATTCCAAAAGATCAGATTGTTCACTCACTAAAGCTTTCAACAACTCATTAACATTGACCAATAACTGAATAGAGTTCACAAAAATTGGCTCTGTCTTCGTCGTTTCAGTGCCATCGGTATTAAAAACATTCCACTTGATTTCCTTTTCGATAGACATATAACCGTCTGTGAAAATTTTGAAGAATTCTTCACCAAAAGATAAAAGCTCACCAGGTGAGAATTCCAGATTCCCAGTTGTTTTGATAAGAAGATCAACCACTGAATCAAGACTTTTGTCAAAATATTCATTCACTTGCTTTATGTTTGAGCTCACGATCTCCTTAATCTGTGAATTCCGAACAACAGCCTGGTATAAATTGCGGGTCATGTGAGCTTTTTCAGTAATGTTGATTAATCTTTGTTTTGAATCAGATCCAATATCAAAATTGTCATTAACGTATTGACACAAGTTGCGCAAAATCTCGCACCGCCTCTCCAAATTGGCTTCCAAAGTAGGATATGACGACAACAAAGATGAATTGTTGAAAAATACTTCATTAGAAAACTCGAATATAGCACTTTCGATAGCTGAAGCATCGGAGATACCGATCTTTGATAACTGGAAACGCAATGGAGTTTTATCTGATTGAAATTGTAATGCTTGTTCAATTCTTGATTTGATGTAAATGACAGGATCATCACTGTGTTTAGTGTCGAAAACTTCTACTTGCAAAAGTCCCGATTCAGTGACTGCTAAAATTGAGCTTTTACCAACTGTACCAAATCCATATATCTGTAAATCTGACTTGAACGTAATGAAATCTTCCCAGTTTGAGTTTGTTGCAATATCCTTCAATGTGATGGTTTTGTCAGAAATGATAGCAGCTGTCGATCGGTCATTGAATGTATACAATTTTGGATAATTGTCTGAGACGCAACTGGTTGACAGTTTGCTAAAACCGTTGATGATCATCACACTGCTTTCGGACAAGGTTATATTGTAGAGAAGATGTATAGCTCCATCCAATTCTGTTTCACAAGCAACGAGAATCAGAAGTTGATGAGGTGATAATGGCTCTAAATCTTTAATTTTCAAAGCAAATGATGAATCAGTGTAAATTTGTTTGAAATGTGATTGTAATTCAACTTTGAGATCTATCTGTGCCAATGTGGAAGTAGAGTTGTTCTTGATATAACTGAGTATGATGAGATCTCCATCTTCTTCTTGTATGTATAAGAGTTTGTTAATTTCGCTTTCATCGATACTTTTCATTGATATTATTTTGTTGGCATGGTCATAAGCTTTCAAGTTGTAGGAAGAAAATTTCATGAAAAATCCAAGAAATGAACGAGGTGAATGAACTTCAGAAACACTCAAAGTACTTCTTCCGAGCTGAAGGGTTGATGAAATCAGTAGGACTCTTCTTGTATTTGTAGCCACTAAAACACCAACATTCTCAAAATATTCAGAAATTGTTACAAATTCCCCATTCGAAAGTTTCAAATCTGTTGTTCGAACTTTATTCAAAATGTCTAATGATGGTGCTAGACTCAAAGCCTCAATGAACCGGACGCTACCTTTAACGGAGTCTATTATCAAAACACTCGTGTCATCATCAACACCATTATTGATGAGCTTCACTTGTGGCAAAATACCATGCTCATTCTTTTCATAATTGAATTCAAATGGGATAGGTTTAATCTCACCAGAAGTATAGTCATAAATCAGAATTCTATCGCTGGTTACAAGAACTGTGGCATTCGTATCATCATCTGTAAATCCGTAGACAATTGTCTCTCCAGATCTTAAGTTTGGAAGCTCAGATGGTAGTTTGAACACACGATAATCATCACTCCTAGCCACCTCTTTCAGGATCGAGGATGTGTTGAACCGTTGTGTATTTTGGTTTGGTCCATTCTCCGCAACTTTGAGGGTCTTGGAAGAGCCCTTCAGTCTGTCCACACTGAAGCTGAATTCCGTCATGCTACACGGCTGTGGTTGTCTATTGAGAATGATGATGAATCGAAGGTTATAATAATATTTCTTTGTTTATTTTACAAGTTTGAGAAAAACTAAGGTATTGAAGACCCGGGTAACCCCAATAGATTCGGGACTATTTTTTTTTTTTTCTAAATTTTTTTTTTTTTTTTTTTTTTAAAAAATCTAGATAATTTTTCACCTTTGAAGAGTTATCAAATTAACACTTAGTTTCGGTCGTATAAACTTCTGTGAAACTCAGTTAATCGCACATTCGCAATGATCAGAACCGCAAAACCAAAAAACGCTCGTTCCAAGAGAGCTCTGGACAAGAAACAACCAAAAATTGTTGAAAATGTTAAGACTGCCCTTTTCGTCCCTGGATCAAACTCAAACAAAGCTCTTCATGATATTTCGGTGGATATTTCCTCATTGAAGAAACCAGATATCAAGAGATTCACTAAGAAAAACGATGTTCTCCCCTTCGAAGATGCTACCAAGCTTGAGTTCTTCAGTGAGAAGAACGATGCTTCTCTCATAGTTCTCACATCTAGTAACAAAAAGAGACCAAATAATATGACATTTGTCAGAACTTTTGACTACAAGATATACGATATGGTGGAACTTCAAGTTCTCAGCAATTACAAATTGTTCCAAGATTTCAAGAAAGTCACTTTCCAAGTTGGTCTCAAGCCAATGTTTGTGTTCAATGGAGCAATCTTTGACTCTCATCCTGTTTTCATGCAAATAAAATCTCTCTTTTTGGACTTCTTCAGAGGAGAAGTCACGAAACTTCAAGACGTTGCTGGATTGCAACACGTTATCGCCGTCTCTGCCATCGAAGAAGACGATCATGATGGATCAGCTATTTCCAAGTTACCATTGGTCCATTTCCGTGTCTACAAGCTCAAAACTCTCAAATCTCAAGAACCAAAACTTCCAAGAGTCGAATTGGACGAAATAGGACCACGTCTTGATTTCAAGATTGGCAGACATCAATACGCTCCTGCTGAATTGGAGAAGGAGGCAATGAGAATTCCTAAACAATTACAACCATCTCAAAAGAAGAACGTTGACTTGGATAGCATGGGTGACAAGATTGCTAAGGTTCACGTTGGTTTGCAAGATTTGAGTAAGTTACAGACCAGAAAGATGAAGGGTCTCAAGAGCAAATACGATCAACCTCAAGATGATGATGATGATGATGATGGAGAGGGAGAATATGACGATAACGACGTCATCAGTGACGACGACGATAACGAGGAAGGTGACATCACAGAATATGTGGATGCCAACGAAGAGGTTTCGGATGGTGAACCAGAACCAAAGAAGAGAAAGTTGTAGGTTCAATATAAATCATAGGCGAATATCGTGTTAGAAGATTGTAATTATCAAAAACAAATTAGTAGTAATGTATGTGCGAATGTATGTCCAAAAAATAAATAATTAATCATGTGCGAAGCGATTCATGATGAGCGAAGTGGCTGTGATAAGTGGAGTGAATCATTGATTACAACTGACGAACGACGCGAGTGATCAGTCGCAATTAATGAACCTGGCAATAATGAGTGCTTGTTGTGAATCAGTAAAGTTAACATATTAGCTCGAACTAGCCCCAACTCGCTGATCAATCGCATGTAGATATCAAATAAGCAAAGTACCCATATTCGGTAAAAAAAAACACACTCTCTTGGGTTTAGTAAAAGTTATGACCATATCTGTTGATTGATGGCTTTTCAGCTGAATTATTCTCCAAAAATGAAGAAACGGTTGATGGACTTTGGAAAAAACAGTATTTTTTCAAAAGGTCTTGGTATGATTTTGAATTTATTTCTGGTTTAACAGCAGAATTTCCATTGCTTAGCGAAGGTATCTCGTTGGAAGTATGTGTAATAGAAGCAGGCTCATTGTTCGTTGTATTGCTGGCAGTTTCATTACCTCTAGAATCACCAGCTACCGAACTTGGTGACAGGTCTCGTTCTTCACCGTATGAAGAAGATGACTTGTTCCAGTTGATAGAGCTGTCTGAGTGTTGACTTTTGAAAAGAAAATTGTTCTTATTCAAAGGTGTTTGTTGGCTGGTTTCCTTGTACCTTAGAGGGACATCAGGCGGAATCAGATCTGTAAATGTTGGAGCATATGAGTGATCTTTCAGTACTAAAGGAGTCCCAGGTGAATTCATATTGCTACCCAAAACGGTAGTTGTGTAATCTTCTGAAGGCTTGGAAAATAAGTCATAGTGCTTTGAAGGTGTTTCAGCAGTTCTTTGTGTTTTAGATGCAGGAGGCTCTTTTAAAGAGAAGTTATCCAATGCATCGTTGATTTGAGACAAAGATGAAGAATTCAGATCATGATTATTATGAGGGAACTGAGCTATAGTAGTATCTTCCATGCTTCTGCTTTTACGAAGATATCTCGATGAATAGTAGTTATCGTGTCGCGGTGAAACGTTTTTCTGATCATTATTATGATGGCCGCCAGGCTGAGATTGTGTAAAAATCAATCTGTAATTCCTATGATAGTTGTTGTCCCAGAATTCTTGATTATTGGCAACGAATTTAATGCAGATGTAAAAGTAAGGGTCTATTCCAATACTGAACTTCCGGGATCCAGAGAACTGCGAAAATAATGAAGGGACAGACATTTTGAAGACAAATCTGTCGTAGTTTGCCTTTTTCAGTAGTCTGGGTATCTCAGGTATATAGGACGCATCAATGTTTAAAGCTGTTTCCCAATCATTATAAGTGTATCTCACACTCACAGTTTTGTTGAACGCAATATTTTTGACGGCAATCTGTCCTATCAATTCGGTCTTATCAACATTCAAAAAACATCTTTCCAAGAATACAGGCGTCTCCTTATCAATTTCATCTCTGTACGACACTTTTGGAAATGCAGATGTATCGAGTTGCCAAGATCTGATTAGTCTCTTGAAGCGTTCAGAATTAGAACGACTGTTGCTAGCCACAAAATCTTTTGAGACTCTAAAGATTGTGTGGTATGTGGCATATGGATCTTTGTTGTTTTCCTCATCACTTTCGTAACTTTCGTAACTTTCGTCATCTTCATCATCAGAGACATAAGGAGAATTCGTCGCACTTATACTTATTGGTTTATCTTTCTCATCGAAATACTTCACATCGATCGCACCACCAAAATGAACCTGTTTGTATGTTGGTGTACTGGGAAGGGATTTTGATGAAACTCCTAAATGATTAAGTTTCAAAGAGGATTTGACCAGTTCACCCGATTTTTTTCTGACTAATGGATGCAAAAATGTATCTCTAGAAGAATCAGGAAGTTCTGTCTCAGGAAGCGATAAAGGACTTGCCAAAAAATCATTGTTTGTTGTTTTTGTATCATTTAGTTCCGAAATGATGTTTAGTTTTGAATCATCTTGATTCTGTAAGACATTCACGTTATTGACGACTTTGTTTGACAGAAGATCTTCCTGTAACGGAGATTGCACTTGGGAGTTAAGCAAAGTATTTTTTTTCATTATAAGTTCTGGTTCTCGTGAAATTTTTGAGAACCTTGAAGGTTGTCTCATAAACGATAGTGAGAGTGGCAAGTCCTCATCTGTACTACTATCACTTGATTGTCGTCTTCTGTGAGAAAAATATCCCACATCGTGTTCATAGGTCTGTTCTGGTTGGCGGGAATCTGTTAAAACATCTTTTGTCGTCTCTGCCTTTGTTTGAGGCTGTTTTTTTGATGGAACGAAAGGCATTACTTGGAGTGGCGTGATGTAGCTATAGAACAAAAGATGAATCGGTTTTGCACATAAATGATTGCTTCAGAAAGATTCAACGTGGATCAAGATGGTTGGCTTTGTTATTGCACAAGGTCAGGAGGACGTTTGTTGTTTGTGATTGTGATTGTGATTGCTGCAATATTGTGGCATATACCGGCAATATGCAATTGTGAGCGGCTTATTCGATGACCCGCGGCTTGAGGAGAAACAGAAAGAGGGAAAAGGAGATGTTTACTCCTGTCAATTCTCAATGCTCCGTCTGGGTGAACCAAGCCAGGATTCAAAAACCGAACGACTGTGTTGTATAATTTACCGCAAAAGAAGCAGGCCAACATTTATTTGTAAGAACCGAAACCCGCTGCACATATCGATGCAAGTGGAAAGAAAGGGGATCATGCACCGCCACATTAAAGGGGCGGGGGAAATTAATTTGTCCAACAATAATTATGTGGCTAGTACGCTGTTTCCCCTCTCTTAAAAGCGATAAGCTGACACCCGCGGGGCGCCGCGGCTCAGAGATGGATCCTGCCGCTTTCTTAATTTAACCGAAAAATCACGCGTCGATCGACGCAAGATGTGTGTTTTTTTGCTCGACAAAAATCATGTCTTGTTTTGTTTTTTTGTTTTTTTGATTTTTGAGATAATTGATCCAATTCCCCTTTGCTTAGTCAACCATCCAAAACCATCCACTATTGCCTACCCAATGACTGCGGCCCCCGCCATACAGTACAATTTCTCCTTATGGAACATTTGGGTGGCATCAACATTACTGAAGGTTCTGTTATTCGCCTCATATCATTCAACAGATTTTGACGTGCACAGAAACTGGCTTTCTATAACAAACTTGTTGCCTCTCAAAGATTGGTATCTTGAAGATACAAACCAATGGACACTCGATTACCCTCCTTTCTTTGCTTATTTTGAATGGTTTCTCTCTCAATTCGTGCCCACATCTGTTGCTCAGGATGGGTGTCTCGAAATTACACCAAAGGGAAACTACGGAACTCCAACAGTCATTTTTCAAAGAACAACAGTCATTGCCAGTGAAATTGTTCTATTCATTGCCCTTCAATGGTTTGTAAATGTGTCAAAAACTTACAAAGAAAGAAAGAGGAATTTTGTCATCGCTTCTTCCATCGTTCTATCTCCAGGCTTATTCATCGTCGATCATATTCATTTTCAATACAACGGATTTCTATTCGGTATTCTCGTCTTTTCCTTAGTCAATGCAAAATTGAAAAACTATCTCATGTGTGCTTTCTACTTCAGCGTTCTCCTTTGTTTCAAACACATATTCCTTTACATTGCACCTCCATATTTCGTGTTTCTTCTCTTTGCGTACTGTCTCAATCCTCTTCAATTTCCCAGAAGCTTTTCAGAACTTCTGTCGCTGGTGAGATGGAAAAACTTGTTCAAACTTGGTTCCGTGGTGTTGGGTGTCTTCACCGTCGCGTTTGGTCCTTTCGTTTACTATGGAGTCTTACCGAATTTACTTTCAAGGCTATTCCCTTTCTCTAGAGGACTCACACATGCCTATTGGGCTCCAAATATTTGGGCAGTCTACTCGTTTGTCGATAGAGTTTTGATACAACTGACCGTTCGTATTCCAGGAATCGCAAAAATTGTCTCCATCATCTTTAAAAAAGATCATTTGGATTTGGAAAACCTGGTCGCAAGTAGTGGAAGTCTTACTAGAGGTGTGGTTGGAGACGTTGAATTTTTCATCTTACCAAATATCGAGCCAATCCATACATTTTTGCTCACGCTCTTCTATCAGATTCTTTCTTTGATCCCACTTATGCTCAATCCAACTTTCGAAAGATTCGTTGGTTCTATTGCACTCTGTGCTTGGGCATCGTTCCTTTTTGGTTGGCACGTTCATGAAAAGGCGATCATGCTCGTTATTATCCCCTTCAGCTTCATTGTCACACAAGACCGCAAGCTACTCCCATTGTATGAGACCCTGACAGCATCGGGATATGTTTCTCTGTTTCCTCTGCTGTTTGGTTCCGCTGAATGGCTATTCAAATCCTTACTCACTTTTGTCTGGTTTGTCATTTTCTCTAACAGCTTTAACGAAGTTTGTCATTTCACCAAAATCATGTCAAAAAGAGTCTTCATCCTTGATCGTCTAAATACATTGTACAATGTTTTCCTCATACCAATGTGCTGTGTTTTACAAATTCTCAACATTCAAACTAGAAATTTTGAAATTTTAAAGAAACTAGAATTCTTCAACTTGATGGTGTATAGTGTCTACTGTTCATTTGGTGTTATCTCTTCCTGGAATATGTTCAGTTGGCTTTACTTCCTAGATGACTCTATTTGGGAATCTAAAGACGAGTCTTCTAAATAAAGCTATTTACACGTACACGAACTAATAATATTAATGTCAGTCATCACTCATAAAAATCATCATCCATAGAAGTTTTCTCTGCCACGAATTTGGCATAACTCAATGAAGGTGCAGGCTCATCTCTGACATAGGAAGCAACAATTCTCTGTACTTCACTAGCTGCACTCTTATCAACTAAACCCCAGCGGAATAATTCACGAAGAATATCGTCGACCCTCTTGGTTTTCAATGCATCATGTAAAAACGACAAGATGCAATCAAATGCAGTCACCAAGGCTTCTTCACCAGCAATCATAGCGTTCGTCAAAGCATTCAAATCTTTCAAAAACTGTATTATCTGTGCTTTTTTAGTATTGTAGAGAGTCGCAAAATTGAGTATAATGACAACCAATTCTGCACTGTTCTTGGGGATATGTTCAGCGAAAAGACTTTGATAACCTCCCTCCATCAGTAACGGTAAACGTTGAATGTAATCTTTTTCTGGATCCCGATCTTTTGTTGATTTGAAGAATAATTCCCTAGCCTCAGGTAACATACCGGAACCAACCCATTGAACCAACATTGTTTGAATCTCGATTTTGTATTCCCGTTCTTGAACATCGATTATTCGTTTCTCTTCTAAGGATTTCAACATTAAACATATGATCTTCATCAATTTCTGAGAATGGGAACGTCTAACAATGTACCCTGCTCCATCAAGATCTGACGCTTGTTGTGAAGGGTCTTCGTCATCAATATCAAGTTGTGTTCCTCTAGAGAGATGGACTATGACATTTGCGAAAAACTCATGAAGTAACATCGAGACTTCGATTTCTGATAATTCCAACATTCCAACTCGACTGAAGGGAAATCTAGTTTGCTTCTCATCTCGCGAATATGGAGTGTTACCACGAAGTTCTAATAACAATTCATGGAAGTAGTTGATTAACCATTGATTGAGTTCTTCCTGGCTCAAAAACCATATCAAAACTCTTCTCAACCCCTCAACCATGAAAAGTTCATCGATTATAGCTAGTGTGATTGCAGGATTGAACCGTAACATTTCTTGGAAATGGAAATCTGCCGCAATGAATTCATAAATTCTTTCTGGATTGATAGTTGGGTCGTTGTGTTTATCTCCAAGATTTTCGTACGCCATATGACATGACTCCCATTCATAAAGAACAACCCAAGCAACACTTTTCACTATCTTAGCTCCCAGAGTATCCGGAATTGGTCCTTTTGTCATCTTTGAAATTTCCGCGAGCAGTTCATCAACAGATGTGATGAACACATATGGATCATCATGGGACTTCTTCAACTCCTCATAAAACTCTTTGGTCAGTTTGCTGTTTGCACCACGAGGAATATCTGACCAATCAGAACCATCTTTCCATGTATCTGCGGCAAGTCGCTTGGAAAGGGGTAATCTCACAGCTAATGGTGCTTTAGACGATCCAAATGGCTTGGTCAGGTCAAAATTTTTGCCTCGTTGGTCAAGTGGAGTCTCCAAGTCTTCCAAAACAACACCCTTTAGTCCATCTTCCGCTCCTTCATTCTCCTCACCTTCCTCGGCCTCTTCTTCTTCTTCTTCTTCTTCTTCTCCTTCTACTTCTTCTTCTTCGAATAACTCCTCGTCCTCATCTGCAAACACACACGAACAGTCTGGATGAAGTTCGTATTCTCCATCTTCTTCGTCCTCATCTGCAGCTGTTGTCTGCTTATATTTGTTCACGAAGTCTTCATAACTGCTATATCCATGGGCTTTTGTGAATTCTTCAAATGCTTCTGCATCGTTGAGAGCACCCGATTGACGTAGTCCTTTCAACATGAATGCTTTATCGCTTGCAGAATGATGATGTTTATAATATGGATCATCTGGATCGAGCTCCAATTCAAACATATACTTGACATCTTCATCATATTTATCCTCGGGCTCAAAATTGAACAAAAGTTCCGTAACATCCTCCAAATCGCTGCCCAACGCCAGCATTGCGGCCGCATATATTCTCATGTCTGCATTCAAACCTCCGCTACCGGTTTTTCTTCCCCATGGGTTCATGAAATTACTCAAAGATTCATGACAATAGTCATGGTATCTCTCTTCAAAATCATCATTCAAAATCAAAGCCAAAACAGATCTCAAGGCAGAGGAATTCTTAACAACATGACGAATCACGCTTGGATAACCACGGAAATTTTGTTCCTCATCTCTTCTATCTATTTCAAGACCTAATATAACCAAATGGGTTTGATTTTTCCATAATTGTAAAAAAAATGATAAAAATGGGTTCAAGCACATATTCTGCATATTCGAATACAACTTGTATATCGTGAAAACTGAAACACATGCAATTGAATAAACCAGTTTCAATTTGTAAAAATTATCGAAAATGTTCCTTGCTCCAGAGAGAGTTTGACTTGGCATCCACTTACTTAATTCCTCGGTCCAATGTTCTTCATCATTCTTCACACTCAACAAAATGGTTTCATCATCACAATTGCATGCCTCCATGATACGTTTAACGATTGTTGCAAGATCGTAAGCCATTTGGAAAACAGGTAGTTTGTCTGAAGAGTCTAGTTGGTAGTCCATAATATTGCAGCCAACAACCAAATCGGAAACCATATCCAGCGATAAAATGTATTCATTCGCTTCTCCAGTATCTGAAGGTTGTGTATATGGGTCACTCAAAGTTGACAACGAAAGAAATAGTTTAGTCATTCTTTCGATATATGCTGGCGAGTCGGTTTTCGGATTTGCGATGTTAAGAAACTTGAAAACTGCTTCATGAACTTTCGATGGTTGGAAACTTTGTGAATTATGTGAAAAGTTAAAGTCGAAGGTGTATTCACCTAGCACTTCTTCATCTAAAAGACTATCATCATCAGAATAGTCATATTCAGCGTCTTTCAGAAGTAAATCTTCGTACGACACTGAAGCAGCAACAGAGGCACTTGTGGAAACTGCTTGAGTTTTAAAGCCTCCGTTGCTACTCGTCGTCTTCTTTTTGGACCGTTTGGATGGTATATTGTATGTGTTCTATACTTTTAATACGCCCAAAGCCAGCAAGGAAAAGACACGTTGCTGACTGGCGGGTTCTGTGTAGTTTGTCTCGTGTAAGCGCTGGTACGTAACGCTCTTGTTCAACAGTTTAAGGAGACTAATTGTCCTGTTAATGTTGAGTGAAAACTTTCAACAAAACTTTTGCCCTTTCAGTTTTAAAAATATTTTAATTTTTACAACTTTTTAAAAAAATTTGAGTTCGCGTACTGAAAAAAATATTCAATATATAACGAGTATATTGTTGTATGGTATGCTATCTACACTAAGTGAAGACGAGCGAAGATTGACAAGCAAAACAGGTGATGTAAGCGATCCATAAGGGATTAAAAGTTGTGTACGCCACTCAAGGAACAGAGCCCGTTCGGTTTGCTCTTATAATCTATTTGAATCCGAAGAACTCCTCTGCATTTTCAATATTAACCCTGCCTTGTCCTCTTTTTGCCTTCTCGAACTCCGCCTTCACCTTGATCTGACTCAACTTCTTCTGCTTCAACTTCTTCTCCTCGATCTCAAGCTTGCGAATGTAAATCATGTCATCACGATACGATTCATCACCAGGTTTATTTGGTGCTTCGAATGGTTTCAAACTCTCGATATAACTCAGTGGAAGATTGAACAGCTCTAGATTATGTTGCTGTGTATTGAGAGCAGATGTGGCGAAAATAGAATTCACAGGCGTGAACTTCTTCGCCTTGCTGAAATACGGACTGTAATTAGTTTCAACTTTTTCTGCTTTTATCTTCTTGTATTGTTCAAGATCTTTCAAAATTGATGAGTTTTGTAACTTTAGATTTCTAAACTTCTTTGGTGCCAGTGACATTGAAAGCGATAAAGGCGAACGTGTATGGTTGAATTTGACTGGTTGAAGTAATGGTTGGTAGTTGCTGAACAAAACGTCTAACAACAGATCGTTTTTTTGAATATTGTCTGTTCCAGGCACTCTTGGGAGTGCATTAATATAATTCTTCTTAGAATTTTTGTATGCTGCATTCAAATTGATTGGTTGAGAAATAATTTGACTTTCTTGTTCACCCCGTTCAACAAGGCTTTTCTTTGGCGTTTCTTGCAGTTGCGGTTGTCTAGAGGTGCTAGTGGTGCTATTCTCTGTAGAAGTTGATGAACAACGCTGCCAACTTTTGACCTGTGTGGCGCGTCTACCCGTTGTTCTGATTCCGTTAAACATATCCTTATCTAAACTAATTTCTTATCCGTCCGGTGGCCCTACCACTTCCCAAAATGCGCTCGCTTGATGTAACTGTGTTTTATTGATTTTAAACTGAGAATTTTGCACTTATAAAGCTAAAGAAACAAAATAAATCACACCAGATTTATGCCAGCAATCCCAGGTTGCATTCCAAATTCGTTATCTTTTTCCTGCACCCACAGTTTATGAGATTTATTTTTTGGACCGATATCTTCTTTTTGTATGGGGAAATAATTTTAGCCGTTACCAGCGAAGAAAAGGGGGGAGGGGGGAATGCATAACCGGGGCAGAGGCCAGAAACCGGGCCGTCACAGGCAAGCCGGCTGGATCATATCGGGGAACATGTTATGGATTCACTGTGTTATCGGGTGTAAATTCATAGACCGAGTCAAACGGGAGTCCCAATGGAGATCCTAATGTAGATAGCAATGGGTTTCTTTTGGAATAATATGAGGCTCTTGGGCTCCCCTTTTCCTCACTGGGCTCGAGATTCCGTTTGCATATCGGATAGTGATATATTTCTGTCATCTTGAATAAACTCGTTTCTGTTGGTTTGACACTTTGCGGCTGTCTTAGAATATCTGCAACAGTCGCGCCGATCGACCCAACTGCGGGTGCGTAAATTTACCTAAAAAGAGTAGTCTCAACTTATAAGACTAGTCGGAGAGAGAGAGAGAGAGAGTAGCTGATTGAAGTGACGGCTCGTTGAATATTTGTACGAATCGCTCCGTTCTTCTTCCTGTACCTAACAATGTCCTCTACGGAGAAACGGCTCCTGAAGGAGTACCGAACAATTCAAAAAGAACTCTCCAGTCCCTCATCAACCATTCGATCAACAGGAATACTCATCATGAAACCAGACCCCGAGACAATGTACAAATGGAAATCTGTCATTCAAGGTCCAACAAACACTCCATTTGAGAACACGACGTGGGATCTTGACATAGAGATACCAACAAATTATCCTCTTGAGCCACCAACCATCAAGTTTATAGTTTACGGTGATGAGAAAATACGACAACTGCAATCAAAAAACACAGCTCCAAAGAGTCAATGTGTGAGAAAATGTTACAAGATACCACATCCAAACATAAACTTCAAAACAGGCGAGATTTGTTTGGATATATTACAAAAAAAATGGTCACCAGCATGGACACTACAAAGTGCTCTGGTAGCAATAGTTGTCCTTCT
Organism: Ogataea neopini; assembly: GCA_030578575.1. Lineage (NCBI taxonomy): Eukaryota > Fungi > Ascomycota > Pichiomycetes > Pichiales > Pichiaceae > Ogataea > Ogataea neopini. Next base: position 199,181 of record JAJMSO010000018.1, read on the forward strand.
AAATGATCCAGAACCACTGAGTCCTCTCAATATCGATATGGCAAATCTACTCAAGTGCGAAGATTTAACAGCATATAACGATACAGTGCGTTACTACACAGGGAAATACTCTGTACTCCAGTCTATTGACAAGCAATAATAATGAATTAAAACTTTATATTTTATTCAACAGTAGATAAAAAACTGCAAAATTGTTTTGTGGGTAGATGGAGCTTAATTAAGATTGGATGGTGTCGTTTATTTCTTGGCCTTCTTTTCCTTTTCAGCTTGATCTTTCAAAACCTTCTTGACAATCTTTTGTTCTTCAATGAGGAAAGCTCTGACGATTCTCTCCTTGACACAGTTAGCGCATCTGGAACCACCGTAAGATCTGGAAACGGTCTTGTGGGTCTTGGAGATAGAAGCGTATTGTCTTGGTCTCAATTGAGCAATACCTGGGAGAGCGACACCACAGTCACCACACTTTGGTCTGGTACCTTGCTTCTTGATGTGTTGAGCAACGAGCTTTCCACCTGGGGTCTTGACGACCTTGATCTGGTTAGATCTGGTGTTGTCTATAGAGAGATGTTAGTATGATTGTTGGGTGAAAAATCTGCAAATCTTGCAAATCTTGTTAAAACTTCCAAGATTGACAAAGCTTGCTAACGACAAACAGAGCATGGCAGCTAGGCATATATGGAACATGTATCCATTAACTCCACTGAAGATGTTGTTTTGTAGTCTATGAAAATGTTGTTTGCTCAAGTTATGTTTTATTCGTCATAACCACTGCCTGCACTGCTTGTCTTTTCTGTCTGATGTTGGTACATACATGGATTTCTTCTTCTGAAAGTAACTCTTTGGGCCATCCTGATGATACTATGCTGTGTCCAGTGTTACTGAATGCTATTCGAAATAATCAAAGAGAGGGTTTAATATAATTAACTAGTATTGAAATTTTCACTAGACAGAACTCACCACTCACAGCCAAACACAGAGACTCTCACACGCAGTTGGTGAGTCTCGGTTCCACTCACTTGGAAAATTTTCTGAAAATTTTCAAACTGCCATTCTGAGACCCGGGCCGCTTTTAGAAAAATAACGGTGCGCGGAGGGATAAACGGTCACCAACCCTCATTAGATGCACGTGACTCGTAAATTTTGAACCCTTGATATCAAGTATATCAGCGTTGCACTGCCTCGTACTCCCATTTATACAAGCCCAATTACAAATCACTATCTCGACTATTTATATTAAACTACCTAATTTTCAATGGCAATTGCCTCAACTTCGACTGGAACACCAAGTGGAAGTTCCTTGACGGCAACACAAGATCTAGCAGGCTTGTGAGACTTGTCATTGAAGTATTTAATGTAAACCTCGTTAAATTCACCGAACTTGGCCATGTCGGTAAGGAAAATGTTAACCTTAACGATACGTTCAAGAGAAGAGTTGGAGTCGGCAAGGATTGCCAAAAGATTCTTCAAACATTGATCTGCCTTATCTTGGAAAGAACCTTCAATTGGCTTTCCTTCAGCAGTGAATGGAATTTGACCAGAAACGTAAATGAAGCCATTGGCCTTAACTGCATGAGAGTAAGCAGCGGCAGCTGGTGGGGCATTGGAGGAGACAACAGTAGAAAGAGTAGAGGACATTCTGAATGAGTTTCTGAACACTAATGGAGATTGCCTGGTGGAAGCGTTGATCGATTGTCTAACAATTGATTGCAAAAAAGACATTACGGGGTTGTGTAATATTACAGTAGATTCCGAGATTTCCAAAACTGGTTGATTGTATTATTTTATACTTTTCCAGTCATTGCGCGATTCGTTCGAATTTAAATTTCAATTATTTACAAGTTAAGTCGCTAGTGGTGCAGGGGTGTTCTGTTTAGACTGACTTTTTCGGATCCTCGAGACCCTGCACTATCTCACCAGTAAGGGGCTGAGAGGATTCGAGTTGTTGTTTGAGTTTCTTCTGTGCTTCGAATTCTGTGAGGTTTGCGATCTGTTTAGCGTTCAACTCACGTTCACGTCTGCGTTCTAGTCTTTCTGCATCTTTGACTGGTCCGAATTTGAGTGCCTGAATAGTGGTTAGTAAAAGTTCAATCGACGACACGGCTTGAAGTTAACTCACGTCTTTCTCCTCCTCGGCCAGGTAGTAAACGCCAACAGCGGTCGCTGCACACAATGCCACACTGAATCCTAGTGTCAATTTAGCTGCCCTGGACATGTTTGATGGTTGTGTTTACCTTTAGTATTGTTTTGCTTTCACTACTACACTTTGGTTTTTTTCTGAACCCACCCCATGTGCGTGCGAAGAGATGCGCTGCTCGCTCGACTTTCCCCGTGCTTACCTCAGCAATACACTGCCTTGTTTTGCACAGCCGTAAAAAGGAACGATGGGTATAATGTACCCTGCTCCGCATCAATCGTTCGATGTCTTCCAAGGTGTAACTCTATATGCCGTTCAACACTTATCAGACAGTTGCGTATCTGTCATCTACTAGCCTCATCGCTTAATTAATACAGTCATTTTTATTCTTCTCGCTGAGGCACGCTGATCCCGCAGACGTTTCTTTTTCGCATAGCCAATTTTGGCCGGCTGTATAATTTTGGAGCACGCTTGTAAATTACATGGCTCTTTTTAACTGTTAATATTAAAAGATAAAATAACAACAAGGGCGTGGTGAAGCGAATGGAAACCCATCAGAACCCGGCTCCAACTGCTTATATACCTGTCCGGCCCAATTGGATACATTTCATCGCGAGATTTATTAACTAAAGGAGTAATTTCCCACTAACTCAACACAAACCCTCAAAACAGATCGTACCAATCCCGCAGAACACAATACATAACAGTGCCCATTGAACGTGTTCCGTATACTCACCCTACTTTCCCCGCAGTACATGCTGTTTCCCCTTTCAAAATGCTCAACTCCAATATCAACAAAATTGCTCCTCAGCCCATTGAGCAGGACCCGCAACAACAACAACAACAACAGCCACAACAAAATCAACAACACCAAGAATTCCAGTCATCGTCATTTTCATCTCAATACAATGCTCCTCCACAGCCGTCCTCCTCTTACACGTCAATAACGTCGCCAGCAAATTTTGTGAGCTATCACAGTCCCTCTGCCAACCCACCGCCCGCATTCGTGCACAGAAACTCGTTCAGTTCAAGATCAGGTTCAACAGACGGATCTTTGGCCAATTCTGGAACAAGTATATCGGGACTACCTAATTCATACACAGGGAATTCGTTTATCTCACAATCTTCATCTCATATTGCACCAGCTGGTCGTAGAAGTTTACTAACGACAAAATTACAAGGGCAGCGAACACAACAACAGCAGCAGCAGGCACCACCACAACAACAGCCTCAGTCATACGATTCCCCAATTGATGCTCCTCCATCCTTTTCCCAGTTCCATTCATCATCTTTCCAAGACTCGCCAAACAACTCACATTCACAATTCCTTCGAAACCAACAGGTTCAACAATTTGCACCATTTCATCATACTCCATCACAAGTGAGTTCATCTTACAACTCCTCAAACTTCCACGTGCCTCATGAAAAAGAACAACAGCAACATAACGGCTTCGTAAACATGTCTGCGTCAGCTTCTTCGTGTACTTCTACAACGTTTGGGTTCCAACCACAACCAACACCGGCAACGGCAACGACAACCATCTCTAAAGACACAGCTTTTTCAACGAACTCGTCTTCCAGTACCTTATATCAGGACGCTCAGCAATCGGTCGCTCCTTCGTATCCCGGAGGACCAGCTCCAAACATTGTAATGCCGCAACTTCATGTCAACACACACAAACCACATTTCATGTCTGCTTCAGCACCAACCCAGTCATTCCATTATTCCGCTTCATTTCCTGCCACCAACTCACAACAAATGCAGCAGCAGCAGCAGCAGCAACCACATTTCCAAAACGACAGCTTTAATGACCAGTCACGTCATCCTTCAATTGCAAGTAATGCATCTGGATCAAATGAAGATCATTTGAATATAGCTGGTCATCCTGTTCAAGACTTGTTGTTGATGTTATCTGCATTGCTTCAGAAAATCGTTGAAGCTAACGATGCTTTACATCCAGATCATTATAACAGTGGAGCTTCAGCAGCCGCGGCCAACCAAGCCAATCAAACTGATTCTGAACAACATAAATATACGGCTAACGTTTTGGCGTTTCATGGCCGCAATATACCTGCGATTTCATTGCATGCCTATTTGATGAGAATTTTGAAATATTGTCCTGTGACAAATGAGGTTTTCTTGAGTTTGTTGGTTTATTTCGATAGAATTGCCAAACGTGCAAATAACGGAGAGTTTAATTCAGCTTTCAGCAATAATTCATCTTTAAGTTCATCCAGAAATGGTGAAGATGAAGACATGTCTGATGATACTCTCAAAAAAGATCCACAGTTATTCGTTATGGACAGTTATAACATCCATAGACTGATAATATCTGGTATCACAGTTGCTTCAAAATTTTTTAGTGATGTTTTCTACAAAAACTCTCGTTATGCTAAGGTTGGAGGTTTACCACTGGAAGAGCTCAATCATCTGGAATTACAATTTTTATTATTATTGGATTTCAAATTGATGATTCAAGTGGAAGAGATGTATCGGTATGGTGATTTACTGATGAAATTCTGGAAACGGGAGCAGACAAAGGTGGCTCAGTTGCAGCAGCAGCAGCCACAACAACAACAACAACCACAACAGCCGCAACAACAGGATGGTCAATGACGAGCGAACCAAGCCGTCGTCGTCATCGTCTTACCTCATCTGTCTATCTCGGCTGGATCACCTCTTAGTCACTCGGGTCTTGCACGGCTCGCTTCGTTTGTCGTTTGCTTGTCACCCGTCGCATTGTATCATGTATATTTTTGTTTGACTCTACAGTCTTTTATTCTGGACTTTAGCACATTTTTGTATAATTGACAATCAACAGTCTAATTTTGATCAAGATGAAGAGCGTAGCGGGTCATTTCTACTAATCCTACACACTGATCTTTGTGCAGTCATTCATACTAGTTCAACACAACGATTCCTCGCTCACCACTAGTTAATCGGCGATAAATGACTAGCCTCAATCGTCCTTCGCTTCGATCGTCTTGGATGACTCAATTTCGCTAAAGACACATGGAAATTTTTTTCCCGTCATCGAGGAGCGGAGGTGCGATAGTGAAAAATTCATTGAAATAATATTTGAGTACTCCAGACATCACCGACAAATCGCCAAACACAACCAACCAATATAGATAACGATGGATTTAGTGAACCACTTAACCGACAGACTCTTGTTTGCCGTCCCAAAGAGTGAGTTAATGCTAGTAGTACTGTTTCTTGATGATGATTTACTAACCGGAGATGACCGCAGAGGGAAGATTATATGAGAAATGTGTTTCTCTTCTCAAAGGATCTGATATCCAGTTCAACAGATCCAATAGACTTGATATTGCACTTTGTACCAACTTGCCGATTGCTTTGATCTTTTTGCCAGCAGCTGACATCCCTACATTCGTTGGTGAAGGTAGATGTTCGATTGGTATTACAGGTGTCGACCAAGTTAAGGAAAGCGACGTTGATGTTGATATTGCTATGGATTTGTTGTTCGGAAGATGTAAATTGCAAATCCAAGTTCCGGAAAACGGACCATATACAAAGCCAGAACAACTCATTGGTAAAACCATTGTTTCTTCATTCACCAACCTCACTAAACAATACTTTGAGAAACTCGAAGGTGTTAAATCAGGCGAAGAATTGAAGACGAAAATTAAATTCGTTGGTGGATCTGTCGAAGCTTCATGTGCTTTGGGAGTTGGTGATGCTATTGTTGATCTTGTTGAAAGTGGTGAAACCATGCGGGCTGCTGGCTTGACCGCCATCGAAACTATTTTGGACACTTCTGCACACCTTATCGTTTCAAAAAACCCATCTCATCCTGAACTCGTTGCTACAATCAAATCTAGACTGCAAGGTGTTTTGGCTGCTCAAAAATACGTTTTGTGCAACTACAATGCTCCAAGATCTAAACTTCCAGAACTCTTGAAATTGACTCCTGGTAGAAGAGCCGCTACCGTTTCTCCATTGGAGGAAGATTCTTGGGTCGCAGTCTCTTCGATGGTTGAGCGTAAGAACATGGGTACAATCATGGATAAGTTGCAAGCTTTGGGTGCTTCCGACATTCTTGTGTTTGAGATTTCTAACTGCAGAGTTTGAATCACAGCCCAAGACTAGCAAAGCTACTCATGAGATTCTAAAGTATAGTGACGAATTACATATGGCTGTTTATAGCTGTTAATTGACATTCTAATTTAGTGTAGTGAGCTCATGAGCGAGGTTCGTTACAGTGACATCCACCATCGAAGACCCTGTTCATCCGTCCTGGGTGGACATGCCCGGTCTCAGCTTCCATGGGATTACGTCATCAACTTCGCGAACCTCTTCACCTAAATGGCATGCGAAAAAGAGGCTTAAACATACAATTCAAACACTTGCCACCTCTATCAAACCACCCTACTTGACCAAAGCACGCCTGGTTGATTTGTCTCCCTTCATCAACTTGAGAACAGGTGAAAAACACAATTTGGCTGGTTCCTCTTGTTATAGGAACTTGATTCTAGCAAGTTAGTTATTAAAAAAAAAAAAAAAAAACACAAGCATTTACCTAATTGAGTACAACCGCCCTTTGTATTTGTGAATTATTCAGAAGAGGCGTATCAAAAACCAAACATCTTAGGCTACTTGAGTGAGTTTTGAAGGCTGTTGCCACAATTCAACAGCTTTAGATTGACACATAGCCCATTGTTCGCATTCCGCTTTTATCTTCCCATATACCTTCTGTTTCGGACCTACACTCGATGAGCAGTCGAGACGCCGAAATCAACAATATAGATCCAAAGGGTAGATCAAGGCAACAGCTCGATAGTCCCTCTATAGACGGAAGTGAAGGGCAGTCTCAGGAAACAAGTGGAGTGTTACAATCACGACAACAGAGTCTAAATCAAGTGACTTTAGACAGAGATTTTGAGGACACCTTGAATGTTGCTTTAAAAAACATCGATTCAAATCCATTTATAGACAAATACAACGCAGAACAGTCTTTAGAAAACGGTGAAGCTTACTCATTGAAAAGTCTGAACAGAATGAACAACGATTCATATGGTTATGGACTTGACGATGGTGATATTCCATTGATCCAATCAAGTGATGAACAACAAGGACCGACAAAACAAGGCTCCAGACCAACATCGAAAGGTGAACCTAAGACTATTTGGTCGAAAGGTGTCCAATCTCTTTTGCATTCATCAAATCGATTAGTCCTAGGAAGTGGATTGAAAAAAACAGGTATCCATCTTCCTGGTGACGAAGACAACGACAATACAAATGATGATGGAAGTTTTCAACCAATTCAAGAACAAAGAGTTATTATTCCTCATATGACTTCAAACTATTCATCAAACGCAATTTCCAACGCAAAATACAATGCATTCTCATTTTTCCCAATCATCTTGTATGAGCAATTCAAATTCTTCTTCAACTTATACTTCTTACTCGTTGCTCTTTCTCAGGCAATTCCCGCTCTTCGAATCGGTTATTTGTCTTCATATATCGTCCCATTGGCATTTGTCCTTACGGTGACGATGTTGAAAGAGGCCATCGATGATATACAGAGAAGACGTAGAGATATGGAACAAAACAACGAACTTTATGAAGTTTTCGGCTCTTTGAAAAAAGTTCCAGCCAAAAATCTCAAGTGCGGTGATTTGGTTAGATTACATAAAGATACAAGAGTTCCAGCAGATATGGTTTTATTACAATCCAGTGAACCATCTGGTGAAAGTTTTATCAAGACAGATCAATTAGATGGAGAAACTGACTGGAAACTAAGAATTGCCTGTCCACTGACACAAAATTTGTCAGACGAAAATCTTGAAGTTATCAAGATAACTGTCTCACCTCCTTCGAAACATATCCATTCTTTTCTTGGAAAACTTTCTTATGGTGATCACACTGCTGCATTGAACATCGATAATACCATGTGGGCTAACACTGTTCTAGCATCAGGGACTGCTATCGGTTGTATTGTTTTCACCGGAAAAGATACTAGACAATCTATGAACACTTCAGTTCCAGGAGTCAAGACTGGACTGCTAGAACTTGAAATCAACAATTTATCGAAAATCCTTTGTGCGTGTGTCTTAATTCTCTCGGTAGTTTTGGTCGCTTGTCAAGGCTTTACAAACGATTGGTATGTCGATATCATGAGATTTTTGATTTTGTTTTCCACCATCATTCCAGTTTCGTTGAGAGTCAATCTTGATTTGGGAAAATCCGTTTATGCTTATCAAATTGAACATGACGATTCGATACCTGAGACAGTTGTGAGAACTAGTACTATTCCAGAAGATTTGGGTAGAATTGAGTATCTCTTGAGTGATAAAACAGGAACGTTGACTCAAAATGACATGGAGTTGAAAAAACTTCATCTTGGTACTGTTTCATATGCCGGTGATTCAATGGATTTGGTTGCAGATTATGTCAAAGTTTCCAGTGATCAGATTAAATCCAGTAGAAGAGATCTGGGTACCAGAATCCGTGATTTGGTTGCCACTTTAGCGATTTGTCATAATGTTACACCAACCTATGAAGACGGAGAGTTAGATTACCAAGCTGCATCTCCCGATGAGATTGCAATCGTCAAATTCACCAAGAGCGTTGGTGTTTCTCTTGTTAAAAGAGATCGAACCAGTTTATCAATTCTTCATGAACCAACAAATCGGACCTATGATTACGACATTTTGCAAGTTTTTCCATTCAGTTCGGAAACTAAGAGAATGGGAATTATTGTTCATGATAAAACGCGTGATGAGCTATGGTTTTTGGAGAAAGGTGCCGATACCGTGATGGCTAAAATTGTTCAACAAAACGACTGGCTCGAAGAAGAAACCGGAAACATGGCTAGAGAAGGATTACGGACTTTGGTTATTGGTAGAAAGAAATTGAGTACAAATGTTTATGAAGAATTCAAGAACAAGTATATGGAAGCGTCACTTTCGATGTTCAACAGAGATCAAAATATGGCAAAAGTTTTGGGTCAATATATGGAATATGACTTAGAGCTGTTAGGATTAACAGGTGTTGAAGATAGACTTCAAAAAGACGTCAAAACATCTATTGAATTATTGAGAAATGCTGGTGTCAAAATATGGATGCTCACTGGTGATAAAGTTGAAACCGCTAGATGTGTTGCTGTTAGTGCCAAATTAATCTCAAGAGGACAGTACGTTCATACAATTACCAAACTGAATACTCCAGAGTATGCTTTACAACAAATTGAATACCTGAAAACAGATAAAGATGCTTGTTTGTTGATTGATGGAGAATCATTAGGACTTTATTTGACATTTTTCAGGCAAGAATTTTTTGATGTCGTTGTTCAATTACCAGCTGTTATTGCTTGCCGTTGTTCACCACAACAAAAGGCAGATGTTGCTTTATTGATCCGTAAAGCTACACAGAAAAGAGTCTGTTGTATTGGTGACGGTGGAAATGATGTTAGTATGATTCAGTGTGCTGATGTTGGTGTTGGTATTGTTGGTAAAGAGGGAAGACAAGCTTCTTTAGCTGCTGATTTTTCCGTTACGCAATTTTGCCATCTTACTAAACTCTTATTATGGCACGGTAGAAATTCTTACAAGAGAAGTGCCAAATTGGCTCAATTTGTTATTCACAGAGGTTTAATCATTTCTGTTTGTCAAGCGGTCTTTTCGATAAGTTCTTCTTTTGAGCCTTTAGCATTGTACAAAGGATTCCTCATGGTTGGTTATGCAACTTGTTACACTATGGCCCCTGTGTTTTCGTTGGTCTTGGACTCTGATGTCAGCGAAAATTTGGTGTCTTTATATCCTGAGTTATACAAGGAGTTGACAGCTGGAAAATCTTTATCTTATAAGACATTTTTCGTCTGGGTACTTGTTTCGTTGTACCAAGGTGTTGTCATTCAAGGATTTTCTCAGCTTTTCATTGGTTTGGATACAAGCTTGTTCACAAAGATGGTGGCATTGAGTTTTTCGGCTTTAGTTTTCAACGAGTTGGCAATGGTGGCAATTGAAATCAATAAATGGAATAAGGTTATGATGTTCAGTGAGATCATCACTCTTGCCATTTACGTTGGTTCTATTCCATTCCTTGCTGAGTACTATGACATGGAGTACGTCAGGTCAGTTTATTTCCTTTGGCAGACTCTGACCATATTGGGGATTTCGTTGGTGCCAATTTGGGCAGCCAAGGCGATCAACAGGAAGTTGAGGCCTCCTAATTATGCCAAGGTTCAACAGGCATAAGCAATTGACTAGCGAGGCGAATCATTTACCAGGAGTAAGCAAGCCTGAGCTAGGAGAGCAGGCAAATTCTTTTTGTTTGTTGCTTAGTCGTTTCTTGCAAAGCGAGTGGTGTGTGTACAACGGTCTTCGTTCGCTACGCTGAGCAAAATTATTCTTTATTGACTGTTTTGCTTTCTATTTCTATAATCTTGCTTAAATTGAATTTAGTCTATTCGATCAAACCCGAACGATGCGCGGACGGTGCATCCTCTCCGCTAGTCCTGTCAGTAGTTATATTAATTGAACGATCTATTCATAGATCATTAGTGGATGAGGAGGAATCTGTGTCAAACGACGAGCAAGTCTCAACTGGGTCATACCGCTTATTTGTCCTGTTCTTCGTCAACTTCCTCGAGTCCAGCTCCACTCATACTCTCGTGATCTTTATTGCCATTGTCGTCGTCGTCATCATCATCATCGTCATCATCGTCGTCATCATCGTCATCTGAATCATGCTCCTGGGTCTTGTCGTGACTGTTAACAGTTTTTCTACGCTGAAAGTCTTTAATATGAGCACTTGTAAGAACACGAGATATGTGACCGAGAACTGTATCTCTGCGTTGAGATTTCTTGGTATCCCGCGCTTCGACAGAGTGCTCTGGAGCTGCTTGAGGTGTAGGGATCTCCTGTATCTGGACCGTTTTGTGTGTTGATTGACGTTGTCTCCGTTTGATAACTGGATAAGGCAATGGAGTTTCTCTGGAGGCTCTGAACAAATGAACATTTGTGGCATGCTCGTTTTCCATTCTGAAGAATACCCAAATGAATCTACGTAAAACTTCTGCGAGAGCAATGAAGAAACTTGTAACAGCTGATTGTTGAATCTGTTTTTCAAAAAATGCATAGAAAATCCATTGGAATCTCAATATAACATCAACAACCATAGCAATGTAATAATACCAGTTATTTTTGAAGATCAATTCATCTCTTAGTAGGAAATTTTCAGAACCAAATTGCATCAATGACCAATCCATAAAAATATCCCAAATTGCACTGTAAATGGAATTTACAGCTCCAAAAGTAATCAAAAGTGCACGATACTTTTGTACAGTCTCAATTCTATACAAACTCAATGACATGTAGTAAAGAACAGAAATTGTGTACTTCATCATATTGGCCAGATGAGGGAACCAATCACCTGTGTCTGCGTAACGTCTGAAACACTGTAAGAATCTCCAAATACTTGGAAGTGTCGAAAGGAAACCCAAAACACGACTTTTTGATGATCCGCATTTGGTTGAAGAAGAGCCATCTAAACAACCTTTCCAATGAGTAGCATAGAGACAGAAAAACATTGACAAATTGGAAATCGAGTAAGTAAGAGAACAAAAAATGTCCCCAATAAAGAAATCTCTAAATTCAACTGGATATAATCCGCTCAATATGAGTCGCCAAACTGTTGATAAGAACCAAGTTCTAGAATTCAGGTAAAAGATATCAAATGGACAGAATAAAACTGCAGCGCAAAATCCAAGATAAAGCCATGGCCAGTGTCTCCCAGTAAATTGAGTAGGCCAGAAATCACTGAGACTGAACCAGGAAAGCAAACATCCGAAAAATAGGAAGAACGCTGTCATGAAGAAATATTGTCTATAATCCAATGCATCACGTTGATTGAACTCAAAAATAAACTTGTAATTCACTTTATATCGAGTCCAAACCATGCAGTTAACAGCAAATAGCATGGCAATAAGACACATAAACAAAAATCCACCCCAAATTTGCAATAAATACTTTCCTTCGGGTAATTTGTGACTCAAAGTTCTGTGAAGACCCAGATAAATTGTGAATGCCATGAGTACAATAGACAGTCCTAACAACAATCCGCCTGAAAATGTTGCAAGATAAAATGTATTCTCTATCTCACTCGACCGAAGTTTTGTGATGGCAATTTTCCTATTTCCTGACTCAAAAACATCGGTAAAAACTGTTTCTATATTAGCCATTAAACTGTCTAAAACATCGGAGGTTGAAAAATTTGCTTCGTTTATCTTTCTTGTGTAGCTTGGAAGCAAATTGTCGTTAGTAGCCTTATCATATTTCTTGATAATTTTGCGGAATGCCGTACGATTCAAGACTCTGTAAGATTTCAAAAGTTCCATGTAGCGGTAAAGTTCATAAATGGCTCTTTTTAGTTGTCTTCTGGCAACATAATAAGGAACAGCAACTGCTGGTTTCTTGACTTTTTTCTTTTGATAGTCCCTTCTGTTGTATCTTGCCGGATCTTCAATATCTGACTGTGTTGTTGGCTTTCTTCTCCTGAGTGTATCCACTTGAATTTCATTTTCCTCGTCTCCTTTATCATCTTCTTCGTCCGAATCAGACTCATAATACTGTTTTTCGGCTTTTCCTTCGGCTCTCAACCATTCAAACTTGGGCAAAGAAGGTGTATCAAACTTATTGATGATACGGAACTTCCTTCTTGTCCAATACTTGACAAACTGCCAATCACTTGAGGCTGCTTTGTACAGTGCTTCATCATCCAATTCTTCAGACTCATCAATGGTAGACTCCTCAGCCGTACCCTGTGTATCAGTGTTTCTCAAATTTCTTCTTAGGCTCTTCACTTTTGCCAATCTGTGAGAAGATTTTAGTTTGTGATCATTCAACTGCGTAATTTGGTCTTGAAGAACAAGAAACCGCTCGAGACAGTCATCTTCTTTCTGTTTATAAAAGGTTTCGACTTTGTCAAACTCTGAATCCACCCATTTGATGAATTGCTCTCTAGCATACTCTGATAAATCCTCAAGTTCTGTGCCGGGAAATGAAGCTGACGGACTGTACGCAAACGATTGAACTCTTCTGATGTTGTTCACTAATCTTGAAACTGTCGATTGTCTGCGGCTCAATGTTGCAGTAGTGCGCAAACTGTTTGATCGTAGACCAGGAGTGGACGGAGTAAGTGGTTCGGGATCCGTCGTACCCACGGTACCCATTGAGTCTGTTCGATTCGCCACTAATTCCTGCTGTTTTGATAAAACTGCTGTTGGCTGACTCATCAAAAGCGGAGTGGTGTCGCAAACTTTTGTGGGTGTTGGTTCTGTTCTCTTTAACGGATCTTCTTGGGTATCCAATGGATCCATCAGATTGATAGCAGGAGAGGGCAGAGTGAACGATCTAAAAGAGCCGTTGCCGTGGAATGTCGATCGGAACTTCGGACTCACACTTATACTGTTGTATTTCGGTGTATGAGTTGTAGCTGTTTTTGGTGTACTGATGTCGATTCCGTGAGTAGCACCTAATCCGAGCACACTTGGTTTTTTACGTAACTTCTTGAGCTTCTTTTTGCCCTTTTTGTAATCCAGATACTGGCTTTTCCATTCTGGAACAAGATGCTCCGAGAGATCTTGACCAAACTTCATAATTAGACGGGAGTGGGAAAAGGGAAACTCTTACCTCAAGCTGTCAAAATCTGTCAAACCAGCGGATTATGAAAAATTCGTAAAAATCAGGCTATTTTAAAGGGATGTTGGTTGATCAGATGACCTTTTGAACGTACGCGGTGCACTGTGTGATCAATTGAACCTGAAGTTTTGGAGTGATGTATGTTTCAAAATTTGTTTTCTCCATTAAATCTCGCTAAATAACAATAAAAATAATAAAAAAAATCTACCTAAAATATCCCAGAAAAAATAATTAAATACTTGATTAGTTGAGCACGTGACAAACACGAACATGGTGCGTTGAAGTTTGCAAAGATAAGTGAACAGATTTGACTAAAGCTCTTTACCATGACCATCATGGATCAAAGCCCGTAGCAACGCGCTCTCTGTAGAATTCACATCACGTGGTTTCCCAACATCTTTGACTTCACCGTTGGGCCCATATAACCAACTTGCAGTTTGTGCAATACAGGAATCACCTTTACAGCCACATTTGGCAGAATGAGATGAGTCCACAAGACTGTCAGGTAAAATCAGAGACGGATGGTGTTCGGGGAGTCTTTTTGGGGGCGTCTGTTGAGCCGAAACAAAATAAATGCTGCTCTTCATATTTGCAAGTCGTGTGGCTTCCATCGTGGCGAAGCAGATGTATAAATGTGGCGAAGAAGATGTATAACAGTAGATGATCGAAGAAAGGGCCAGCTGATAGGCTCACTACTCCACCAGTTCACGTCACTAGAGACAATATTCTTTATATTGAACCTTTTTTACGTGGTGTGTTTTTAATAAATTTGTTTCATTACGAAAATGACTCAAACTTGCATACTGATGCTACTATCTCTTATCTATTGAATTATACTATAACGGGTGTTTTGACGTGGTGTACGGGTGTTTTTAGATGAAGTTGTTCACCTCATGAAGTGATGTGTCGACTGAGCAAAACAAGCAAAGCGAGTCGTTGGGCAACAAGTGCAAGCAATAAGACGCGTATTCACTAAGGTGTTGTTAGTCCGTATAACCCGTTATTGATTTTTTTTGGCTATCTAGTTTTCCTCCCCAATCTCCATTATTAAGTACCACCAATTTAATATAGGAGAGAAGAGAGATAAACCCGGAATCTATGAACTTTATGGAAAACAAGCTATGCGTTCACCAAACAAATTGATCTCAAGCCAAAAACCAAGCAACTCTCCACCATCACATATGATCAACCTATTGTTTGCTACGAGCCATTCACGTGACGAATCCCATAGTATTTGTCACGTGGATTGCCCCTCATAAATGTTCGCGTAGGCTATTTTAGTTTAATGAATAAATATTTCATCTGGGGAATTTAATGTTTGTTTGTGTTTTTCTTAATCAACAACAAACCCATTTAAATACTGTTGCACAATTTATTACAGAAGGCCATTGAGTAAGGCTTGGAATGCAAAAAACGGACATTGTTGAACCGTTCATCATCTGTATCCCGTTGCTTTCACCATAAATCACAGCAATGTCGGATTCTATCGATAGAGTGTTTGTGAAGGCGATCTCAACGATTAGAACGTTGTCGACACGGTCGCCACACAGCTCATTACCCCGCCCTCCATTGGCTAATCGGGTGAAGCTGTACGGCTTATACAAACAGGCCACCGAAGGTGACGTGAGCGGGCTCATGGACAGGCCGTCGGGCACAAGACCAGAAGACGAGGCAGCTAAAAGAAAATGGGATGCATGGAAGATGGAGGAAGGTTTGAGCAAAAATGATGCCAAGAGAAGATACATTTCGTATTTGATAGACACGATGCGTACACATGCTAATGACTCTGTGGAGGTGAGAGAGCTTTTAAGTGAGCTCGAATACCTTTGGGATCAAGTTAAAGACCAACAACACCATTCTCCTACCCTTCAAGACATCCATGGCGAAACTTCTTTGCTTGGGACTGGATCTGTGTCGGTTCGTGCGCAATCTCCGGCACTTTCTCTGTACAGACTGGCTTCATCAGGGTCAAATACTAATATAATAAGGCCTGTGTCAAGACTTTCGATGGCTAGTTTACAACAACATAACCAGATTCCAGTCCCCACAATGACTGAAAGAAACCCTGAGAAACACCGAAGCATCAGCTCAAATACAGTGGTTTCTACAGGTGTTCCGGTGCTTAGTGCGAGTGCTTTGAGCAGTCATCCAACGGATTCAGCTTCCATTACTCGTAGTTTAGATTTCGTGAAGTGGCAAAATGATATAAATTCCACTTTGAATCGACTCAATTACGAAATTGCCAATTTAAAGACCGTTGGATTACAGCAACAACTACAAGGTAATAGTGGACCAAATGCCCCAACTAGTTCAAGAAAAGATAAAAGCCATAGGAGTCGCGAGACTTTGGCTACAAGAGCTTTAAGAAGAGCAAAGCAGTTGATCATGTTGGTTTTAATCAAGATTTTCAGATTTGTTCGTTCGTTTTTGAAGCATGCAGCCATTGATTCTGCGATTGTATTTGCATGTGTGGCGGTGTTGCAACGAATGCAACGTTTGGAAGCTGTCCAAGATTTGCAAAATGCCGCGTCCTCGGGATCAGAGGTGGTTTCAGGTACGTTGGAGACCGCAAAGAGTGGAGCGAGGATTGGTGCTGTTTTGGGGGATTACCTGATTAGGTTGGTGAGCGTGTTGTTCGGGAGGTGACGGAAAACGAAAAACGTTTTGCTTGCGGCTCGTCAGCCATTCGCCAATACTTCGCAACACTAAATAGGACTAGTAAAAAAGTAAAATCATTCAACTATCAGCGTCGATTGACGCGACGAGGGTCCATGCGCGAGTCACGTGATTGACACACAATCTGATCCTTTCTTAAAATCCCGTGTAGGAGGAACTCATCTAAATCCCTCATTGGCAATTGCCTCTTTTTATTGATTCCGATAGAGGAACCGGTAGATAAACGGAATATTGTCCTCCCGAAGCTCCCTGGTCACGCGATGGGCTTCAGAAGCTTGTGCCGCACTAGACGTGCTAGAAAGATGGTGATCTACCTCTCGATGGTGGTAGTCCTTTTGGTGGTGGTCAGCAGAGTCTCTAGTGTCTCAAAATTAGACTTTTACAATTACGACAGTGTTGATAACGACGTGCCATGTAACACAACTGTCGTCAGTGACATCCGAATCCGCTCTGAATTTTCCTTGTTTCGGGGCAGTCACAGTGGCTCGAAGCAGCTATCCGACGTTCCAGGATGGCATAGACTACCCACCGACTGGAAGACTGGACGCTTCAGTTTCAAAAAAGAATATATGGAGGTGAAAAAAATCACTGTGTGCGAAGCGATTGCTGATAAGGTGCCGATCATCGACGACATTTTGGCTGAAAATTACGAGGAGAATCGTTTCCTACCCACTGCACTGGTAGATAAGCTTTTTGAATCGCACAAGGATTGGAAGGAGGAGCGTCTTATTTCTGCAGAAGATCTGGCCGAATCTGGCTGGCAGCGCAGGAGGAAGGGATTTTGGATCCATTTGAGCGACTATGCTCCGAAGAAAAGCATTGTTGATGTAGCCATCAGAGAGGATATCTGGAATGATCCACGTGCTGGCTGGGAGAATGTAGGGCTTCTGGAGCATGCTTCTTATTCCGGACATAAGGAGCTCAACGTTTTTGCAAAACGCGTTACGACAGAAGTTTCCCGGGTGGTTCTGTCGGCGAACGAACGGAATCAGTTCAAGATTGTGCAGCTATCGAATCTGAAAACTGGCTCTGATGATTTTGACCATCATGGACATTCGTTTTTGTATGACCTTCTTATGGAAGAGAGGCCGGACTTGGTGGTTGCTACTGGTGACATGTTTGATACTGTAACGAAAAACAATGACGCCGAAAATTCAGTTTTGCGATTTTCGGAATTCTTTGATATGATAGAAATTCGTTTTGCCGCAACGTTTGGGTCACGCGACGTTGGAACCAAATCGTTCACAGAGGAGAAGTTAGTGGAGCTTTTCCGCACGATACCTTTGTCCTTGACTGACGGACCGAATGGATATGTGGTCACGGTTCACGGAAATACTCGAGCCACTAAGGAAAATGTGGTGCTGGAGTTGCACTTCTTGGACTCGTCGGATGGGTCTTTGACTGCGGAGCGGCTGCAATTTCATGCCTCGGAGCACCAAAAGATAACATCTAGTCAACTGAAGGCGCCTTTGGGAATGGCGTTCACGCACAGACCAATACCGGAGTACCGTGGTTTTGATAGTGGCTTGGAAGGAAATCGGTTTGGCACCCGAAAGGAGCCAGTCTCTGCGATCCGTAATGATCCCGGTGCCAAGAAAGCTCTGGAACAGCTAGGAGTTGGAGTGTTATCCGTTGGAGCCGATCACGGAAATGATTTTTGTTTGCTAGACGGATTGTGGATGTGCAATGGAGGAGATTCCAGTGTTGATGTGCGCAGAAAGAAGATGCCCAATGTGAGAGTGTTTGAAGTGGATTTCTCGAAAGGTAGTATCAACACCTGGCTACGTACAGCTGAAGTCCAGGAAAATGAAAGACTTAGGGGAGGTGTTACTTTGCACCACACATTTGTTAAAATAAACTCGACAAGAGTAGAGGAGCACTTATTGGTGAGTGATGGAGTTGCGCAAGCCACCCAGTGAACACGAGCCTGTTAGCAGATTGAGTGGTACAGGCCAATCGGAGACATGTTGATCGTCTTGTGTATAAATGTATGACGCTGGAATGACACGAAGCATTTAAAAGGACCAAGCACGTAGTTAACAATGAGCTTTGCTACCACTTAAGAGACTTGCACAAGAGATTTCTGTGTTTGTTCAAAAACGACTCGCTCTGCTCGTCGATCGACGCATGAATTTCCTAAAGCTTCTAGAATTCTGCACCATTGACAATAGGCTACTACGATTACTAATTTATATTTTCTTGTGTATGAGCCGTGTCGCGGCCCCCGCGTGAAGCCCGTTGAACGGCCCGGGAATTTTCTCAAAATTGCCCGTTACGGGGATGGAATCAATGAGTCTTTTTATTAGATTAAGAAAATAAATTTGCCCTTGACTAATTAATAATTTTTATTACTCTTGTTAGCAAGACAGTGGTTTAGTTTTATTTTCACTGAAAAAACAGGAGCAAACAGACTACGTTCAATTCAGCTATACAACACCACCTGCCACTAGCCACTTTCGACATGTCGTCCACGGAATCAGTGCCTCGAGAGGCGTCGTCACACCCGTCCAAACCAGGCCGTAAACCAATTAAAACAGAACCTACAAACAAGAGAACTGCACAAAACAGAGCCGCACAACGTGCTTTCCGAGAAAGAAAAGAACGAAAAATGCAAGAACTGGAGATGAAGGTGCAAATGTTGGAGAATGAGAAGCTTCAGATAACAAATGAAACAGAATTACTGAGGGTACAAGTTAACGCTTTGATGAAAGAATTGATGAAAGCAAAAGGAAACGAACCTTTGAATATGCCGCTTTTGAACCAAGACGCACTTTCGGTTTTGGGAGCCGGTCTTTCTTCTAGCGTTGATTCTGAAAGTTTGAACAGTAGTAACATCAGCACGAGCGCTAGTGAAGGTGGACATGCGACATCAACTGAATCTGAGAGGTCGACCTCGAGCCGATCGACGCCGGGTGGGTCGTCGCAAACGCCTACCTCGACGTGCTCTTCGTCGTCGGCTGAAAAGTTGCAAACACAGGAAAGTGGATTCAGTTTTCCATGGCAGCAAAACAAAGCCGAAGCAACCGTCGTCAAATTAGAGCCTAAAGATGTGGACTTGAACCAAGCAAACTACAAAGGGGAGTTCAATGAAGAGGTGAGTTTCTGTAACAGTCTCGGGACTGTTTGTGGGACCAAAGATTGTCCCGTTCCAGTAGCATCGAATCAACGAAGACCATCTACCATCACTGGTGGTGAAAGTGTTGGGGTTGGATCACTAGCTTTCACTGGATCGGAAGCATCACATGATTCACCATTCCATATGTTGGCAGACTTCAATGCCGGCAGACAAGGGTCTGTTAGTGAACTGCCATTTTTGTTTGATACGCCCACGTACGACTCTGGACTTGTGTTTGATAACTCAAACGCAAACGCTTTTTCTCCAACGGAATTTGTGATACCTGAGAACGATGAGTCCAATACAAATTTGGAGAATCTGGTCACAGAGGAGTCGCGGTATGATCCTCTTGGTGAATTCTTGTCTGGCTCCAAACAATTGACAGCTGATAACTTGAATTTACTGAACGATAATTCCACTGCCGAGCAAGCGATGGCAATCTTACAAGACGGTGAGTACACCGCTGCTAATGCTGACAAGGATGACGAGAAAGTTCCAGATACCTCTGCGAACATGCTAAAGTGTTCGCAAATTTGGGAACGTATGACGACACATCCAAGATTCAGCGAATTGGATATCGATGGATTGTGTTCGGAGTTGAAACAAAAGGCTAAATGTAGCGAACGAGGTGTCGTTGTTGATGGATCTGATGTCGGAGCGTTGTTGAGTAAGGCTGCCGAAAGGGCGTTGAAGACGGAGAAGGATGTCAACTTGTTTCTTCAAGGATTGAACTAGGGAAATGACGAGCATCGCGAATCGTTTGCAAAATGAGGAGTAATCAATGACTGAGCAAGCGGATTGCCAGTTTTATGTGACTAATGGCGAGCAGATGATCGACTAAACCAGCTCTTCGATGGTAGCTCAGTGGGTTTTGATTTTTAGGGATTTTTATTTGTACGGTAATCGTTTCAATAAGTAGGCTCAATTATGAAAGATATGATTTATGCGATTGAACGTGGTGACGGTGTAGTGACGATCTAATGTGGCTGGAGCGTGGCTATGTAACGTAGGGTGCAATAGTCTCGGTGTGCGAAACACGCGGCTCGTCATGTGGCATGGTTGTAAAAATACTCGTGGCTGAGGTGTGGCTGGAGTACTGCATGTCTCAGGATACCAGAAGGTTCATCTTCGTTGGCTCCAGGTTGGGCAAACAAGTAGTCGACAACAAACAAGCAAAGAAAACACACAGAAACAGCAGACCAAGCAAATAGCCTTGCTGCCGTTTTCTCGTTTTCTGCCCACTGTTCGTGCGTACACCTACCTCTCTCTGACAACTCGCTTCGCTCGTGGTCCTCAAACGTATGTGGCTGTGCACCTGCCAAGTGAAATTTCCATTCGCTCGCTTCGCTTCGAAAATGCGAGGCGGTGGCGGTTTACTTACCCTACCTTCTCGTTCACCAAAAAACAAAACGACAAGCAAAAAAAAACCCAAACTAGATCGAAAAAAGAGAACAACACAACTATCCACACTGTTGATCAAGCGATTGCGACAACAATATTAGAGCAATCTGACATTGAAGTGTGTCAAAATATCTGAGACACCTGTGAAGCTGGAGATAGTGTGATAGACAACCGATTTTGGGTTAAAAAATTGAAATTTGTTGAAACAACAACAGTCAATTAAGTCTTAAAGGTCATTGCCATCATACCTTAAAAATGGCTGATATTTACGAAATCGAAGATATCGATGGTGTGCGGTTCAACTGGAATGCGTTTCCTGTCACCCGTCAAGAAGCCGAAAACATGGCAACACCTGTCGGATGTCTTTACACGCCATTATTAGCAAGAGAAGATTTACCATTGGCTAACTATGATCCCCAAATGTGCAGACGTTGTAGAGCTGTTTTGAACGTTTTCTCTCAAATCGATCTGGGATCGAAAACGTGGACATGTACGTGCTGTACGTCAAGAAATCCGTTACCTGTTCACTATGCCAATATTTCAGCAGAAAACTTGCCAATTGAATTAACTCCACAGGCATCAACAATTGAGTACGTTTTAACTAAGACACCATCCCCTCCACCTCCTGTTTTTATTTACATCATTGATCTTTGTCAAGAACCTGAAGATCTTCAAGCTTTGAAAGATTCTTTGATTACTGCTTTATCGTTACACCCACCAGGGGCCTTGATTGGTCTTATCACGTTTGATTCTGTCGTCAATGTCCATGAATTGAACTTCGATTCTTGCTTCAAAAAATACGTCTTCAGTGGAAGTAAGGAGTTTGAATCTGTCGAAGTCCAAAAACAATTAGGTATTGCTGGAAATGGCTCCAGAAATTGGATCCAACAATTCGAAACAGGCGGAACAGTTAACAAGTTCCTTCTTCCGTTGAGCGATCCTGATGCAGAATTCCAAATCACCAAAACAATTGAATCTCTTGAAGTTTCCAGATGGACTGTTGAACCAAATCATCGTGCTATTCGTGTTACCGGATCTGCCTTGAGTATTGCATCATGTCTTGTTGAAGGATCTTTTGCTCAATGTTCTGCTAAAATCACTTTATTTGCAGGTGGTCCATGTACTTTTGGTCCAGGTACAATTGTCGGTACCGAATTGAAGGAGCCAATCAGATCGCACAGCGATATTGACAAAGGAACCGCCAAACACTACAAGAAAGCTGTTGCTTTTTACAAGAAAATTGCCAGTAAAGCATCTGGTGTTAAGAAAGACAGCAAAGATAAATTCTTTGATCCACATTCAAGTAGTACCTTTAGTGTTGACATTTTCGCCGGATGCTATGATCAAACAGGTATCTATGAGATGCGTTCATTAAGTAACCAAACTGGTGGAGTTGTTGTGGTTACAGATTCCTTCCAAACCTCTATTTTTAAGAATTCATTCTTTGCTTGTTTCAACAAAGATGACGAAGGTTATCCTTCAACATATTTTGACGGATCTTTGGAAGTTTTCACTTCTCAAAGATTGAAAGTTGCCGGTGTTGTGGGGCTGGCTTCCTCGCTCAAAAAGGAAGGTAAAAATGTTGCTGATATTGAAATTGGTCAAGGTTTCAGTAACAAATGGGCATTACCTTCGGTATCTCCAAGACATACTTATGGAATCTTCTTTGATATGCAAACTGTGGGGACGGCAGATCAAAGAAGTTCTTCGGTTCCAGAAGTTCATATTCAATTCCAAACAACATATAGACACACTAATGGTACCGTTAGATTGAGAGTTACAACATTGAGTCGGTTAACATCAAATTCAACTGAATTATCAAACACTTTTGATCAAGAAGCTGCTGCTGTGCTGTATGCTAGATTGATTGTTCATAAATTGGAAGGTGGTGGAGAATATTCCGATTTACTCAGATGGATTGATAAATCATTGGTCAAACTTTGTACAGTTTTCGGAGATTACTCCAAAAATGATGCAAACTCTTTTAGATTATCATCTAAATTCTCTTTGCTACCACAATTTGTTTATCACCTTAGAAGATCCCAATTTTTACAAGTTTTCAATTGTTCACCAGATGAAACTGCATTCTATCATCACACCTTGTTGAGAACAGATGTTAGAGATTCATTGGTTATGATTCAACCAACTCTTGTCAGATTTATGGCCGATGGATCTGAACCAGAACCAGTTTTGTTAGATTCTGCATCGTTGAAACCAGATGCAGTCTTACTTTTGGATGCATTTTTCTATACCGTCATCTATTTTGGTCATGTCGCTGCTGATTGGAGAGATAGAAATTATCCTAGAGATGAATATCCAGGAGTTTATGACATGATTGATAAATCTAGAGAAGAAGCCGCATCGTTGATTGCTGATCGGTTCCCATTACCAAGATATGTCACATGTGATGAAGGTAAATCGCAAGCTAGATTCTTATACTCAAAGCTTAATCCTTCAGAAAATGATACCAATGGGTTCGATAAAGGTGGTGCTATGGGTGGTTATGTTGCTGACAGCAGTGATTCTACTACAGTTGTTCACACCGAGGATGTTAGTTTGAAGACTTTCTTCCAACACTTGGCCAAATTGGTTGTTAATAATTCTGTGGCATGATGTACAACAGATAATGTTCTGAAAATTTTTGTTCTTTTATATGCGAGCACGATTGGCGGGGGATGGATGAGCAAATGACAAGCAAACGACGATATAAGCGACTCGTGTGAGTCATCTGCGAGTTTTTTCCCGATTCGTTGTTAATCGAAACTTTTAAATTACACTAACGGCCGAACCGAGTGGTTCAAACAACACTCGTAGGTAATTGTAGACGAAAATAGATTTAGTGGCTTACGTGACTTTAGTCACGTGATCAAATCCCTTTTTTTCCACTTATTTTCCGACTTCTGCAGAAGGTCTCTTTATCTACGAAACCAGTTTCGCTCGTATTTCTCGCTCTTCATTGTGAATAAATTCTACTTAATTGACAAACAACTCGCTTTGTTCATCGTTCATCGCACGCTCTTCGTTAGAATGAACTCCACGTCCAATCATTGGGAACTCCTGCTGTTCCCGATTCCGAGTTCAATCTTTCCCTCCTCATAGGGTCCTCATCCTTGACCCCAGTGAATCCCATCGCACCGAGTTGCTCATCTGTTTCAAAGTCCACATCATTTTGAAGGAATTTTAACCATTGCAGATAACAACTTGGACAAACTTTTGAAAACTTACAGTAAGTACCAACACTTTCAATTGTATCATTTTTGGTACGTGCAGAGGCAGGTTTTTCGAACTTGGCCAGCAGGTTCAGATTTGCACGGTTTTGTAGACACTTGTAACAAAAAATCAATCCACAATGTCTGCAATGATGTCTACGTTTGACTAATGAAAACTTCGAAGAACAACCATTACAGCTTGAACAGGAATTATTTGGTTTCCAATGTGAATGTGAAGGTTCAATTCCACGTGATGGCGAGTCAGGTGACGAACATGCAGAAAGAGTGCCTATGAAACTTGATGAATTCGACAATACTGTATGTAGTGATTGTGACGAATTGACAATTGGTGAAGTTGGTGGTTTTGCAAGTGCATTCGCGGATGTCACGTGAGCGCCGACCAGGTGACTCATTTCGCGTGAAGCTTGAAGTTTACCAGAGCCTTCTTCCTCAAGTTCAGTAATGCTAGTTGCGCCTGTTGCCGTTGTTTGAGTCGAACATTTTGTATCATTCGTTGAAGTTGTCGATATTATAGAACTTTTCTTCTGAGACACCTGTTTGTCTGTAGTGATCGGTCTCAAGACGGGCGGAATATAATCAACCAACTTAACTGGCTTGTCGATCTGTTTGAGTATAGTTATCTCACCCTGTCTCTTGTCCTTCTGTTCGATACTGAAGTCCGACTTCTTCGTGGGAAGCTGAATAGAACATTTGGTGGTTGGTGAAGTGGAAGAATCAACGGAAAATTTGCGTGTTGGCCGCGAAAGATCATAACTTGCAGGTCTATAATTTGTAGATACAAACTCTGGGGTGTCTTCTGACTCCTGTAAACTTTCTAAAGCGCTGGAGTTTTTGGAACCAGAAGACTTTTCTGATGACAACGAGCCGTGTTTTGATGCTGGCTTCGTTACTGTACTTGATCGGTGTGAGTTTTCCTTAAATAAACTGACCAAAGACATCCTTGGTGCTCTAATCTTTTCATCATAGTCATACTCAAAATTAAGATCATTGATAATTTCTTCAGGTGGCGCATCTTTATCTTTCAAAATCCCTCTGTATTTGGAATAAAATCGATGATGATCCGAATCGTGATCAACCTGATCGTATTGTTGTGGTGGATAGTTGTTTATGATGGCTATGTGTGAAGATTGCGGACTGTATTGGCTGAGAACCGGCTTCTTTTTGAAAGAGAAGTCAGCTCCTTGGACCGAATCTGGTGCTTCTGTGCTTTGGCACATGGTGGAGAGGGTAAATCGAGGTTGTGTGTTGGTCTCTGGTGATAAGATCTGTATAGATCACCAATAAGTATGGCTGTCTAAAGTGACGGCACGTATATTTTACTTCAAATTAGTACAAGAGCTGCCCATCCATTTGAATAATATTTAGTTTATGTAACCCAGACAATAATCAGACAATGTAGAAAGATAAGAACAATATAAAAATCCAATTACCCGGACTTGGAAAGGTTTATCAGTGCGGCTGTAAATTCGGTGCGCGCTGTCATTGGCCGGGAGCTTATCTTGCCGAAAATGTCAGCCGCGTAGACAGGGTAATCTGGCCATGTGACGGTTTATTCTAAGGGGTCTCTGTCCTGTGACGTCAGACACGTGATGCATGCTGGCCGGTGCCGATTTGGAGTTTTCAAGTCACGTTAATTTGTGTCACGTGCTTAAAAAGGCATACTGTTTTTCCGGTTGCTTAGTCAGCGCGGATTTGAATTCCCTCTTTGGGCACTCCCACCCCTCGGAATAAGGGGCACTCTAAAAGGCAGTGGGGCAAGGAGATGACATACATTACGGACTTTGGATGTTATCATGCATATCAGTTAGCGTCATAGATAACGGTTCAGCTCAAGAACCTTTTTACTCTTTTGATACAAGAAAAGAGTTGGGTTTTAATGATGATTTAGGTTGGTGCTTACAGCACTTAAAGCCGCAACTGCACATCTCTACACGGGAAACAGGGATTTTCGCTGGTGGCTGCCTCCAGGTTTTTTTTTTTAAGTCTGTAATTTACACTGAGAATGTGACTGCTTTCGGATGATCTATCCTAGCGGATCAATATTGATGAGTATGAAGCTTCAACAGCTCTTGAGTGCAAATGCTTATCGTAAATGCGACCCTCGAACTCACAGATGCATCAAAACCTATTTCCTCGAGGTACAAGCAGATAACATCCAATGTTACCCGGGTATGGGGCTCCCTGAGACGGAATTTTCATACCCAAAAAGGAAGTTAGAATTCATAGTAGTACGAATTTGTATGTAATGGGACCCATAGTTTCTAAGAATTACAGTAGTGCAGATATTGTATCGCTAACGCAAACGCACGGCAGTTTGTTATCTAATCAGTTGTGCATGTCAAGATATGCTTCGGTTATCTTGTAGAGTATTGGTAATGTTGTGAATTTCTGTGGTTGCACAGGAGATCAGACAAATTCCTGGCTGCCCGTGGATGTTCGCGGGCGTCCGCGGGCGCCTGCTGCGGTTCTGCCTGGGTTTCGCGCGGCCCCCTGTGCCGGGGCAGAAGGGGCGCGCCGCCCGGGCTGAAATATACTAAATAGGCAACTAAACCATCTCCTTATCAAACACACTGACATGCAGGCAGCCAACACAATCATGCTAACCTGTCAACCAAAATCCTTGCCCTCCCCAAACCACTCCGAACACCATCTTCCCCGGCTTTACATTTGCTTATCTTCCGTAAATCCAATTTAATATAAATTATCTCGATCTGCCACCAAACTTTTCTCTGAGTTTCTGTCTCGACAAAATTTTTCAGTAGAATATATCTTGCCCAATTATTTGTTATCACATTCAAAATGGGTTCTAAAGACGTCGAAGCTACAACTGTTCAACCGATCATGTCGGACGCTGGAATCCCGCTCGATTCTGATGCCGCCAACTTGGCTCATCTCGGTTATAAACAGGAGTTCAAGAGAAACTATGGTTTCTTAGCTGCCTACTCGTTTGCACTCTCGATCTCTGGTCTCATGGGTACAATTGCCATCACATTTTTGTACCCATTGATCTCCGGTGGACCTGCCGCTGCTGTGTGGTGTTGGTTTGTCGGTTCAGTTGGTTGTCTTTGTATTGCTTACAGTGTTGCCCAAATTACCTCGTGTTTCCCAACCAGTGGTGGTATGTACTTTGTCATCACTCACGTGGTGCCAAAGAAATACGTTCCTTTAATGTGTTGGATCGACGGTTGGTTGTTCCTTACCGGAGCGCTCACTGGTGCGTGCTCCACTGATTTCGGTGCTGCCACTCTGTTGTTGCAAACAGTTTCCCTCGCTTCGGATTACTCCTACATCCCAAAGAACAGTCACATCACTGCAGTCGCCATCCTCGTCATTGCCACTCATGGTGCAATCAACTCCCTCCCAGGTTCAGTTCTCTCCAGTATCACCAAGTACTACTGTATCATCAACATTTGCTCTACAATCGCTCTCATCGTCACTATGCTGGCCAAGTGTCCTGATATTAACTCCAGAGGCTTCACTTTTGGTAAAGTGATTAATTCCACCGGTTGGGACGCTGATGGATGGGCTTTCCTCTTTGGTTTCCTCAATGTCTCGTGGGTCATGACCTGTTACGACGCTACCTCCAGAATGTCTGAAGAAGTCCATGATGCTGCTTACACTACTCCGCTCGCCATCGTCTATGCTCTCACCACCACTGCTTTCCTCGGTTGGGTCTTGGTCATTGTGTTCACCCTCTGTATGGGCAGTGACATTGCCAGTCTCGTTGCCGAGTCTCAACCAATTGTCGCTATCTTTGACTACGCAATGGGAAGAACCGGTGCCATCGCATACTTGTCGCTCTGTTTCGTTGTCCTCTGGTTCTGTGGTGCCACCGCAGTCTGTTACACCTCAAGATCCCTTTGGTCTTTCTCCAGAGACAGAGGTATCCCAGGCTCTGATTTCTGGTACCACCTCGACAAGAGAACCGGTGCTCCAGTGAGATGTGTTTGGCTTATCTCTTTCATCAACTCCTGTTTGTGTCTCATCAACTTGGGATCTTCTGTCGCTATGAACGCTATTTTCTCGGCCTGTGCCATTGCAACTGACTGGTCTTACGTCATTGTCATTTTCTGCTTTGCTCTCAACGCCGAGAAGATGGGTGTCCAAAAAGGACCACTGCACTTTGGTAAGTTCTCCAAGCCAATCATGTTCTACGCTTGTACCTGGACCTTCTTCGTCTCCATCGTCTTCGTGTTCCCTAACTACATGCCAGTCACCAAACTCAACATGAACTACACTGTTGTTGTTCTCGGTTTTGTGTTCATCGGTGCCGGTGGTTGGTATCTCATCGATGCCCACAAATGGTACAAGGGTCCACTCACCAATGTCGACGAAGAATATGAGAATCTTGTCGAATCAATTGCTCCAGTCGACACCCGCCGTTCTAGAATTTCCATTTCCGGACTCAGCCATAGAGTATTGGGTGGTCAATCAGACGAGGAGCTCAGTACTGAGAAATAGTTCCTGTGTGTAGTATGTTATATAACCTATAATTATTGAGATCGTTAAATATCTGCAAGTAGTGCAAGCGAAGCGAGTAGTTGCATTCGTGGAGGTCGCCGATAGTGCAAAGAACGACCGGTTAACCGAGTTCGTGACGGATTACATAATCTATTGTCGTTGTCGGTTGATCAGAATCGAACTTGTCTTGTGCCCAACGGCTAGCTCTGTTCGAAGTTAGCGTTGTCGAAGCAAAAACTGTACCCGCCACAATGCGCCACGGTCGGTGTGGCGCAGACGCAGCTGATTTTTTTGTTGGAAAAAAAAACTTGATAACTTCGATCAACTTGACTCTCCATCAACTCCGCCGCTACAACTATCATCCGCCATGGATTCCCCCGACTACAATAAATTCATCGTCTCGACAGTGCTGGCATTGCTGATTCTGGTGGCAACTTCTCTTATTTTCCACAGAAAATCCATATTCAAACCAAATGCACCATCATTTGTGATTGTTGGACCACGCTCAAGTGGTAAAACGAATTTGTTCGAAGTTTTGACTTCGCCAGATCGCCAGCTTCCAAAATTAACAGTCAGTTCAGTGGAACCAAATAGCGGCGACTTGTTATTGGGCGAAAAATGTGGTAAATTCAAGTTGATGGAGTTCCCAGGCAATGAAAAACTGAAAGGATTACATTTGTATCCATTTTTGAAACGCAGCTTAACGAGCGTTCGTGGAATGGTGTATGTGCTAGACGCTTCACAGTTCACGGCTGAGTATTGCAGAGACATTGCACAAGATCTTCTCAAGTTGCTTCAATACACGGAATCAGTTCCAAACGGTATTGATTTTGCTATATTCTGCAACAAATGTGACCTTTTTACTTCCAAAAAGGCTGCAAAGATTAGAGATCTTTTGGAAAGTGAGATTACACGTGTTTACAAGCTTAATCTGAAGGGATTGGGTGAGATTTCAGAGGTTGAGGCCGATGATGTTTTGAGTCATCAACTCGCCTCAAGTTTCAGTGACGGTGTTTTCAAGTTTGAGCTGTTGGAGGGTAACGTTGACTTCGTTGAAGGAAATGTGTTCAAGGGGAAGGTTGATGGGTTGATTGACTGGTTTGATGAGAAGGCTGTTAACTAAAAAATACGCAGACGACCGGCAAACCACGAACGGTGCGAGCTGTGCGAGGAGTGAGCAAACCCAAGCAAATCTGTACACACTCAGAAGATAGTGAGACAAGCCATCCAAGCAAAGTATCTGATTATATAATCTGTCAGTCCCCCCTCTCCCTTTTCCCTCTGTTTACTTGATCAGCTTTAATCAGTCATCGGTTGGATTGCTCCGCTTGTTGCTAACTCCGCTTGCTGCGTCGTCAGCCACCACAATTAATAAAACTAATCTATTCATTACGAGCAAAGCCAAACTTTTCAGGCAGTGCAAATATATATATGTATGTATTTAGAATTATTCTAACAACATCTAAAGATCAGTTCACTGGAGGTCTTTTTGCCTCTAAACGATGACTGTTTCTGATTGGCCATGACCCAGCTGAGTGTAAGACGAGGTCGACGCGTTGACGTACGAGCAGCCGATGGATGTCCGCTCGCTCGTCGTTTTTCGAGGTGGCCCTGAAAATTCAGGCTGTGCATCTCATCCTAAAAAATATTTAAAAAAATATTAAAGGACACCATAACATATCCTACTTCTTCTCGGATACATCCCATAACCAGACACTCACATGACCACTCAAGAGTTACTTACCACGGCGTTGGGATTGGCACCTTTGGTAATTGCCCACGCGGTTAATTACCAAATATCGCAACGAATAGTGTCCCCGGTTGTTCTGCCATACATTGCGATAACCACAATTGGAGGCGGGTCAGGACCTGCATTGGTGAGATCTCTCAATAGAGATTTGGAAACAGTGGTTCATCTGGACAAACGATTGCCTGAACCTCGAAAATTGCCCGAGCCACTGAAACCTAAAGCTGTGGAACCACAAGGTATAAGTTTATTGGAGACTATACTTTTCAACATAGCAATTTCATTTTCGTTGCAAGTTGTTGGACTAACTTTCTTTGAAATTATTGGTTTTGGAAATAGTGAAGCCAGGAGTTTTGATTGGAGACTAACTTTACTGGTGTTAATCGTGGTACTAATCTACGTTATTCCAAGTATGGTTTTATTTTCGCTTGTTACTAAGACACCTGGGTTCTCAAGACTGGCCGCCTTGACATTGAAATACAGGATTATTGGCTACGTTGGGGTGTTAGGTTTGTGGATGTTGATTTTACAATGGTTCAATAACTCAGCAATCGGTTGGACTAACGGTGAAGGCTTTTTTTTCACTGAATCTTTGATGGAAATCACGTGTTTTGGTGTCACGTGTCTGGCACTGCTGAACGGAATGGGTACAGTTTCGTCACTTTTTTATATGTTCTTCAAGAAGTATAAAGCTGTGAAAAAGAGCGATATTTCAAGAATGATAGATACACTCCGAACTACCGAGGAACTTGTTGAGGCTAGAAACAGAGAGTTAGAATCGATGGATCCTCTCACAAATTGCAATGATCTGAGAAACGAAATTAAAGCATTGAACGAAATGAGAATCAACTTGATCGATGATTTGAATTATCTCGTCAAGAATTATAAAACTCAATTGCACTCCAAAACAGTCCACGGACGTGTTTCAAAAGCTTTTGGGTTAACATTTTCATTGTACTGTGCTTACAAAATCATTAACATTTTGGTCTTCAAGCTGCCAATGATTCTAATGAATGAGTACTACTTTGAGAAAAGTGAAGATGAAACTGTCTCTGATGCGCTAGCAGTTTCTTTAGCGAAGTTATTCATGAAATTCATTAACAATGAGTATGATGAAGACAAATTAGCCACCAATATGGGACTGGTCTTATCGATATTTTTATTTCTCTGCTCATTTCAAAGTGTTTTGATTACGTTCCATCGATTTGAAAAGGTTCTGCCTAGTTCATTGAAACCAGACGAATCAAAATCAAATAGATTGTACTCGATGACTCAGTCGTCTTTTTTGCTGAAACTCATTGTGGCTGAACTTACTGGTATTTATGTTCTTTCGACGACATTGATGTTAAACAGCTCGACTTTGGCTCATCATTTAGACCAATTCGATAGACTGGAAGGTTTACAACAGCAAGCACTGACTAGTACAGCGTTTATTGATGTTTGGTATGACAAATGTTTTGGGTTCAGTTGTGTTGCAAGTTGTGTTGGACTTTTCCTGAGCGAGCAATTGGAGAAGTTCTATAGTGACGGGGACGATGAGGAGTTGTACGATGTGTATGATGAGGAGAGTCTGATCGAAGGGAGGGGGAAGAAGGCATGAGTGTGACGAGGAATCGACGAGCGATTGACGTGCAATTGGCGGACAATTGACGAGCGAAGAATGCAGGACCGTTTGGGCTTTGTATTTCACTTGTATGGCGAGTTTGCGATTGACCACTGCGCGTCACCCCCGACATTATATAGTTGAGCGAGAAATAACTATAACCATCCGTGAGGTTTGAATAATTTAATTTTTCAGTCTACACAGCCGTGATTTTGCACAGCCGTGATTTTGGATCAGAGCTGGGTGATGAGATTGACCATGAACAAAGCGACACGTCAACTGTCACATACAAGCACAACGAGTCTAGTCTCGCTCGAGACAAAGTGTCCGGAAGCAGGTGCAGCGCCATTCCCGAGTCTCCACAAGACCCCAATTTCACCCTCCTTCCCGCTCCATCGACCCAAACCGTGATCGGGCACGGCTCGGTATGGATAAAAAAAATTTATTCTATTCTTTTTTTGCACAGCCTTGAGGGAGAGATGAAAGAGATGGAGGCAAAGGGAAGCAAGGGTCCATGCAACAACGCGGCCGGCTCGTTTTACACATACTCGTGCAACTCATGAGTTTGGTCACGTATTGCCCACGTCTCGCTTTTTTTGAGATTTTCCCGTCATTCGTTCGTTCTTCGCCCGTCATTCGCTCATTCTTCGCCGTCATTCGTTTCTTTTTGCACAGCCATCATTTATGGTCTGTTTATCGCATATAAAACCAGAAAAAAATAACTTGTGTTTTTTTTTTCTCCCATTAATAACAATCAGCTTCATAGCCACAAACAGCCATTCAGTGATTGGACAAGTCGTTTATACAACAAGCAGTATTGGGCAGCAACAGCACAGCATATTACTCCTCACATAGACCACTGTCGAACGATCCGAGTATGGTGCTTGAACACATAATAAACAGTACGGATCTCGTACTAATAAACTCCAAACAACAACCACCGCTGTATTTCATTGAAAAACCAGCACTTATTGAGGGACTTCCGGACGGATTGTTAGCTTTGGCAGCTCCAGTGGCTGTTTACTGGGCATTTTCGACGTTTTTCCATCTTGTTGACGTTTATGAGCTAGCCGAGAAGTATAGAATACATCCGAGCGAGGAAGTGCTGAGCAGGAACACGGTAACAGTGGGAGTTGTTATACGAGATGTTATACTACAACACGTGATCCAAACGCTGGTTGGACTTGTTGTTTACCAATTTGATCCGACTCCAATGACAGGTTACGAAAATTTCACTATATGGAAATGGAGACAGTCAATTCCAACTTTGGTTCCAACTTGGATAATTTACATCATCTATTGGTACGGGGTCTCGCTTCTGCGTGTCACGATAGCGTTCGTCATAGTGGATTCGTGGCAGTACATGTTACATCGTTATATGCATATGAACAAATGGCTGTACAGAAAGTTCCATTCAAGACATCATAAACTGTATGTTCCGTATGCTTTTGGAGCTCTGTTCAACGACCCGGTCGAAGGTTTCCTGTTGGACACCGTTGGTACTGGTATTGCAGCCATTGTGACCGGCTTGACTCCAAGAGAAGCCACTTTCCTGTATTGTTTCTCAACAATGAAAACTGTTGATGATCATTGTGGATATGCTTTCCCATTCGATCTGTTCCAGATCTTGTTCCCAAATAACTCAATCTATCATGATATTCACCATCAAAGGTTCGGAATCAAGTCGAATTTCTCCCAACCGTTCTTTACTTTTTGGGACAGGTTGTTCAATACAACGTTCCATGGGATTGATGAGTACAAAGAGGAGCAAAAGAGGATCACTCTTGAGAAGTACAAGCAGTTTTTGAAAGAGAGAAAAACGAAAAAGTCCAAGGACGACGACCGTGTCGACGAGCGTAGCGAGACCGCCGTGGCAAGTGGAGTGAGTCGTAGCACTGAATGAGGCCGACCCCATAGTGAGAACAAAAATACGTGTGAATGAACGACCGATACGTGGAAGTCGTATAATCAAGTTCAATGAGTCTACGAACCATCAGAGGATGGCTAAGTAATCTTGTATAGTGTAATAATGAAACGAGCAACCTACGAGCAGCGGGCGAGGCGGGCGAA
Source organism: Ogataea neopini (assembly GCA_030578575.1). Classification (NCBI taxonomy): domain Eukaryota; kingdom Fungi; phylum Ascomycota; class Pichiomycetes; order Pichiales; family Pichiaceae; genus Ogataea; species Ogataea neopini. The sequence continues at coordinate 233,282 of JAJMSO010000018.1, forward strand.
GTGAGCGAAGCGAGCGAAGCGAGCGAAGCGAGCGAAGCGAGAAAACGACTGACCGGCGATTCAGACAAGCATGTCCCTTCGTGCTCCCCAGATTTGCACACGTCCCGTTCACATTGTGATTACGTAATACAATCTGGCCAATTCGCTTTACTAGTCGTTCACTGCCACTACAGCACGCTGAAAGACTCGGCTAGCTAGTCACTCTTCGTTCCGGGGGAAGTACACCACGACGAACGGACGACTCGTACTAGTCGTTCCGTCTTCGTTGTTTCGTTGCTCGTTCTTATTCGCTATATACAGATTGCACTTACTTAACTTGGACTAACATTTCTCTCACCCTCCTTCTGCTCCTCATACTTCTTCAACTCTGCCAAACATTTACTGCCCAACTCATTCAAAATAACAAACTTCTCTCTTGGATTGACTTGCTCGAGTTCATGATGCTCCACCTTCTCAAGATCCCAGTGTTTGTCGTCACCTTTTCTCCATAATGAGTCCCAGAAGATTTTCGAAGACAGATTGAGTTCGTCCATGACAAGACTCAAATCACTCACAGACTCCTGAGCCCATGTTGGACGGTACTGGCCAGAATACCAGATCTGTTGGTATTCGTTTCTTTTTCTGAGCGCTTCGGCTTCCTTACGTTTCGACACTTGTCTCATATATTGCAATTCAACAAGAGCATGGTATGCTTGGATAGCTTTCTCGTAAGAGTCGAATTGTGCAACCGCCATGGGTCTCCATAAATCTCTTCTGTCAGATGGTTTACGGTTCTCCCAGTTTGGACGGAAAAACTGTTTCTTTATTTGATATGACTGCGAGGTGTTAGTAATGGATTCATGGTGAGCGAAGCGAATCAAGTCAAAAGGCACGTGCGGGTATCATATATGTCATCAACTACGACACCAACAACTACACCCTCAACTACCATGACATTCACCACCTCTCGCTTCGCCTGCAACAACTCAAGACTCGGGTCGCTTGTCTTTCGCTCGTCTTTCGTTCGTCTTTCGTTCGTCTTTCGTTCGTCTTTCGTTCCTAACTTACCGTAACATGAGGTGTTTGCGAATAAATCACCTGTCCCGACTCGATATTTCTAAACAGAAACACCTGCGGAGCGAACCCGTTGGTCTTCAGCCAATGAGAGTTTCTAAACTTCGTAGCCATCTTGGTTGATTGATGATTCTATATATGATGTAGTGAAGTATTATTTAGTTTGATTTTTTATGAGTTGACGAGTTGAAAAATTTTGTGGCCGGGTAAGCACGACAGATTTGTAGCAACAGGGAGCGAATGGCAAGCATGACTGGGCTAACAACCCGCAAATCGCCAGCAACTCAAGTCATTTGAAAAGTTCTGTAGTCGTTTGCAGACCGTGACACATATGAAGTGCTCCCTTCGTCGTTTAGCATTTCCGTTCGAAGTAGCCAAAGCGACTCTTTTAGTATCGTGATCTGCATGCTTACGTGTTTGCTTACGTAATTATAGAGCCGTTTGCAGATGACGAGCAAGATGTCGCCATCGACCAGCCAGTGCGCTTGAACGTGGATCGCAAAGACTACTCGATTCGGTAACCATGCATTCTGACGTAATTCGCCAACGGCCAAACAACTCGCTAAGCACATTGCTAGCTCATCATCTCCGTTGGCTTTCTATTACCAATACATACATATAAACTACCAGTGACTCTCAGTCACATCGTAAACACAAACACAACCAGACAAATAGAAAATCAATAAGAAAAACATCCTAGCACCATTCCATAACCACATTTAATTAACGAATGACGAGCGAGACGAGTAGTAACTTGCTCGCTCATTTCGCATGTTTCAATTCACTTTGCCGACACATGTCCTTGAGGGCTTTCAATCTTCATTCCAGTATGTGGATTAACGATTTCCAGAATCTTCTTAACCCTTGGTGTTGAAACCCTTGGAGATGAATTTGTTGGTGTTGCGGGTGGATTAGTACCTCTAGAATATAACCCGGTTGAGTTCAATGAAGTTGGACTCAAAGGAGATGTCTGTGCATTTCCACTGACATCTGGTGATGTTTGTGGACTGAATGCAGCAGAAGTATAAGGATTAAACTTGTGTGAAGCTGAAATCTCAGGACAAAATTCAATGTCATCCTCAAAATCAAATCCTTTAGACGACATGAACCTAGCACGCTGTGATGAATACAATGAGTCAATAGACGTTTGTGGAGATGAAAGCATCAAGGATTGATAATTCGATGAAGCAGTTGATGATGAAGAAGTGGAAAGTGATGTTGTGGCGTAGTTATTATTATTGTTAGATGTGGCGTAGTTGTTGTTAAATGTGGCAAGGGTGTTGTATGAAGCACCAGGTGAAATTATACTGTTTGGGGCTCTTTGAGTGTTCAGTATGGAATTATAAGATAAAGGAGACTGTGTTCTTGCAGGTCCAAATGGTCCACTTGGTCCACTTGGTCCGCTTGGTCCACTTGGAGCCCCCGCCTTCGAATGAATCTGTTGACTCTGCTGACTCTGTTGTGCAGCTGCAGAGGCTAAAAGAGACGCAAATGATGTTTGTTGCTGGCCCAAAGCTCCGGCAGAAGCAGGTTGTGCTGCTTGTGCTTGCTGATAGTCGTTTGCACCGTTATAGTAACTCATTATTGTAAATTGTTTTTCGACATATGTTTATAGTTGTTTAGGGTATCTTTGGGGCTGTAACTGTCTTTGAAGATAAGTATAAGAGATTCGCCACCTTGAAATTGTGTTTTTTTGGATGTTTGGACTGTTATTCTTGAAATATATGCTGTTTAGATCTACTAATTGTCCGTCTTATCCCGTAGAAAAAAGGCCATTTCATCATGTTGCATCTTGTTATTTTTTCAGCCACCCAGTGGCGGGATGTGCAGTGCACGACCGTTCCATGACCGAAAGTGCGGTGAAAAATTCCGGGGTGTCAGGGGCGGTAGGGGCGGTAGGGGGCTGCGGCTGGGGGCCGCCCGCGAATGCGGCTGCTGCGGGCCTTCCGTTGCCTGGTGCTACAGATAACAGAATAGAGATCCCGTTGCAAACAAAGGACGTGCAAAGTGAGTCGTTCTCCGTCTATCTGTTGAGCTACGTAAACGAACCGACTGGATCACTACGATACAATGGCGCATCGCTTTTGTGTGGGGAATGTGCTGAGTTGGCTTGCTTTGATCATCATTCACCGATTTGGGGGAGCAAAGATGAGCACATCTTGTCTTCAACAACATATATATGTGTAAATTCAGGACCAAAATTCGACTTTCAACTACGTCAACGCCAGACAAACATATCTTGAGTGAAAGGAGGAAGTCATTTCTGACCCCACAAATAAGTGTGAAAGATTACTTTTTAGCCACAAGCTGCATTTCTCCAGCCACATATGAAAGTACCAGATAAAACATACGACTAAAACTATCTATCCTTATTGGCCAACATGACTGGAGATTTCAATTGGGCTCATAGATTCTAACCCATGGTGACGGCGATGTACTGCTCCAGTGAAAATACCAACGATAATGACAGTGCGACACAAACTGTAGCTACGTACTTACCTAGCGAAGCTGAGACAATTCTTGATCACTGCTGATGCAAAGCACAGCCCTGATATTTGGCCAGAATAAGAATTTAGATCAAAAACTGGAGGCTGGGAGGGCCCTTTGTAGAAATCATTGTAACCCTAACTAGATGAGATGAGAATTACTCAATTTATAATAGAATTTGGATGTACGAGAGAGTTCTAATGATAGTTGAACATTACATAGCTGGCATTCCATAAAGTCTAATTGGATTCGTGAACTGAGAAGGTTATCCACACACTTTGGCATATGGATTCGATTGTAAATATTCAAAATCAGCAAAACTACTTCCAACATCAGCTTAATAACACTCGGTTTCCCTGCCCCCAAACCATAATGAATATTCTGTCTTCTCCCCGTGTGGCGCGGCACTGATTTGAAATTTCCATCCCACCCCGCGAACTTCCTAGAAGATGTTTCGATCCCATCTGACTGGAAGGGATTAATAGCCCACTTTATCTTTTAACGTTCCCCCTCTGTAACCCACGTAATCCTGAAATTTTTCAATCGCAAACAAATGGGCACCGTGGCTGGGATGGAGAGTGATCTAAAGACTGGGTCAACTTCATATTTCGAAACTACGGTATATATTGAGCAAATGTCATAAAGTGAAAAGGACTGGAAGAACTGTAACTTTCCAAACAAATTTGGGAGGCTGAACGATCTATATGTTCCTCGTTATTTGAAAGCCCCTTGAGAGTACAATATTTTATCCCCACTCAAAGTTGTCAAAAAGATCCACATATTGTTCCCAATATTTATCGGGGATCATACCTGAAAATCACTGATAATTACTGATCAAAATTATTACACAAATGATTACAAAATGACAAAAATGACTACCAAATGACTACCAAATGACTACCAAATGACTACCAAATGACTACTAAATGACTACCAAATGATTATCAACTATGCAAGCCGAATGAAACACACTTCACCCACCACTGGCTGAAGTAACGATTTGCTTCGTTCGTTATTTATTCATCATTGCTTGGAAAATCCTCAGGAAAGGGTACCCACCCTTCAACATCTCGTCTATGTAAGGGCTCACCACCAACATTTGACTTGCAAGAATCCAAATCAGACCAATTGACACACACACGGGTCTTGGAAGGAAAGAGGAAAATGTTTTTGGTCCCACAATTGCGAAGAACAAACTTTCAGCCACAAGCAAAACTCCCTCAGCCACAAAAAGGAACAAGGAGTAAAATATACGTCCCGTTGGCAGAGGCCCAACTTTCCTTGGCCACCATGATGGGGCGTTAGGATTGTATCCCAGGCCTCTATCCCATGGTAAAGCCAGCGTGCCCGCCGCGTGGAGATAACCAATGATAATAAAAGTGCCCATAATGTATACACTGCGACGCAAGCGCGGATTTAAGTTTGGGAAACATTTTGTGGCTGTGAACCTTGCAACGTTGAAGGAAGTTCTTGAACAATACTGATGCCAAACACAGCCCCAAAAATTTGCCAAAGTCGCATTTTCCAACAACTTTAGGGGCTGAAACAATGGTGGATAATCTTCTGGATCAAACACATTAGTCAGAACTAAGGTCAGCGCAATGGTGTAGTATGGACTGCTCAAGGCGAAGTACACAAGGTAGGCAAAACACAAGAACGCAATCACTTGGTCAAATGGAGACAATCCGGAGTGTGTCAAGAAATCCGTATATTGGGGATGCCAACCGCTAGCCTTTACATAAGCAGACTCAGTGAAGATGTAGGAAGCAATGATCGCAACCGAACCTTCGAGTAATTGTTTGAGAACGAAAACTTTAATTGCCCACCTGTATCTATTTTGTTTTTCCCCCGTGTGGCGCGGCACGTTGGAGAGTTGGAAATTCCATCCCACCCCGCGAACGTTCATACAGGTTCTCTGGAAAGCCCAGTTAAGTTTAGCCTTGGAGAAAGATTTGTACTGCACTACGTCTTTGAGTGACTCTTTGCCTACTCTGTAGTCCATGTACTCAGGGAATTCTCTGACCACAAACAGGTCAATTGTGTAGATGGTGTTGAACGCAAGGTAAATGGTCCAAGCCATTCTTGTGACGGGGCCAATTCTTGGGCTAAATGCATTTAGGAAGGGTCCGGAACCCATTGGGAGGAGAAAGTAAAACAAGGTAAACATGCCAGGCACGGCGATATATTTTCGATAAAGGTCTGGTGGGATCTGTAGCATCAAAGTAGACGCCGCGAAGATATAAAGCACCCCCATGATTGGGGAGTCCGCATAGTGTAAGACGTCCATGGTGGTGATGGTGGTGGTGATGGTGGTGGTGGTGATGGTGATGGTGAATCATTCTCACCACGCAGGGGCAGCAGTGGTGTCCTTTATACGAGATCGCGAGTGCCCAGATTTGGACGGCCCAGATTACGTGGATGGGTTTTCCGAAAATGTCCCACAAAAGCGCCCCTTTTTTTTTCAACGAGCGGAGCGCCGCGAGCCACGACCCGTGCTAGTTGTTCAGGCGACACCAGGAGCTGGGGAGAGGAGAGATCAGCGAGCATTTCTGCTCGAGTCCCTGATCTGCACACGTGCAGCGCATCGATCTACGAATTGGAATTGACCGAGACCAATGTGGTTCCAATTGATCCCAATTGATCACCAAAAGAACACCAAAGACTCTCCAATTGATCACCAAAAGAACACCAAAGACCCACCAAAGACCCCGGCCAAACTCATACCCACCGAATCACTACTTCCTGGCGTACCAAGTCGCTACTCGCTACACTCATGGCTCGCTCACAGCTCGCTCATGACTCCATCACTCATATCCACTCTTTTAACATATATAATAAATAGTGAACAGCCAAAGCCGCTTCGTCCGCCGCTTATTTCTTGCTCAATCCAAGAACCAACTCCTTGTACTTCTCAGTAGAGAAAGACTTTGGTCTCTCGATTGGCAATCCAAGACCTCTGTCAATGATCAATTGAGGAAGAACACCAAAGGCTCTAGAAACACCGAACAAAACAGTGTAGAAAGACTCCTCGGTGAAACCGTAGTATTGCAAAAGAACACCAGAGTGAGAGTCAACATTTGGCCATGGGTTCTTGGTCTTACCGTGCTCAGTCAAAACCTTTGGAGCAACCTCGTAGATGTTAGAAACCAATTGGAACAAGTCGTAATCTGGCATGTGTTTCAAAGCAAACTCTCTTTGAGCAGTGTATCTTGGATCGGTCTTTCTCAAAACAGCGTGACCGTAACCTGGAACAACACGGCCAGCGTTCAAAGTCTCCCACAAGTACTTCTCAATGTTCTCCTTGGAGAAGTCGCCCTTCAACTCCTTTTGCATCTCCTTCAACCATTCCAAAACCTCTTGGTTGGCTCTACCGTGCAATGGACCAGCAAGACCGTTGAGACCAGCAGCCAACGAAAGGAATGGAGATGACAAAGCAGATCCAACCAAGTGGGTGGTGTGGGCAGACACGTTACCTCCCTCGTGGTCAGAGTGGATGGACAAGTAGAGTCTCATCAACTCAACAAACTCCGGGTTGGAACCGTAGCCAAGCAAGTTGGCAAAGTTGGCACCGTAGTCCAAGGTTGGGTCAACCTCACCAACCTTACCGTCTTTGAAAACATTCTTGTAAATTCTAGCAGCAATCACTGGCAACTTGGCCAACAATTCAATACTGTCCTCGTAGGTGTACTTCCAGTAGTCCTTCTTGTTGACACCGGCAGCGTAGGCCTTGGCGAATTGGGATTCAGACTCCAAAGCAGTGACGGCGATGGAGAATTGTGCCATTGGGTGCAAGGTGGATGGAGATCTGTCAATGAGCTCTTCAACGTGCTTTGGCAATTTGGATCTAGCAGCCAACTCCTCGGAGAAGGCCTTGGTTTGGGCCTCGGTTGGAACCTCACCGGTCAACAACAACCAGAAGAGAGCTTCTGGAAGTGGCTCGTTACCGCCTGGGCCCTTTGGAAGCTCGTTTTGGATGTCTGGAATGGTCTTTCCTCTGAATCTGATACCCTCGACTGGGTCCAAGACGGAACCTTCCCAAACAAGACCCTTGATACCTCTCATACCACCGTAGGCTTGAGCGAGGGTGACCTCACCGATGACCTGTAGAGTGTTAGTAGCGAGCAAGTGGAAAAAAATAAAAAACTGCGTCGATCGGCGCGTCGCCTGTCTCCGCGCTCCGCGCCGCTCCGTTGCAAAAAATTCTTACACAACGGAAGGTCGCCATTGGCTGCATGTGCAACCCCCAACGCAGCCTTCAAATAAATCAAGTACTTACGGTTGAACCATATTGAGCCTTGAGCTCCTTAACCTCAGCTTGCTTTTCTGGAAGCAATTCAGCGAATCTCTCTTTCAAGGTCTAAAACATGTTAGTACGTGCTAACTCTGAGTAGTACGAGGGCTGTCACTTACTGGCTCCTTGGTAGAGTAAGCTCTGATGGCGTTACTGTAAAAAGCGGATCTCTTAGAAGCCGACTTGGCAACAGTTCTCAAAGATGCAGACATTGCGATTGTGTTATAGTTGTGTAATTGCGCGGCAAGTTGATTCTAACTTGAATTGAATAGTTGCTTGCTCTGGTAGAGAGTATAACAATTTGTTCAGGGTTATATACACTGGATGCAATGACAGATAAAACAATTATTTAAAAGCTCCTGCTACGCAGAAACAGGACTTGCAGCTGGGGATCAATCCCAATTTATACTCTCAACAAGGGGTGAGGTAATTGAATGACACGGGAGCGATTTGTACAGGTTTCTGGCTGTGCCGGGCGCCGAGGCGGCACTTCCAACCAGGGGTGTGCGGTACAAAACAACGGCTTGTCCCCCGCCACCACGTACAACTCTTACTGGTGACTGACCCCCAACGTACAGATAAACTCGCTTGCGACCCTGGAGTACTGCAGTCCCAGCCAATCACAGCTCGTTTTTTATGGTCATTAATTTTTATGGGGGTGTCACTGACGCGCGCTGACCCAAAGCGAGAATTTTCTTCGGCACCTTTTGTGGCTCTTCCGATAGTTTTAATAAAAGCCGCCGAGCCGTTATAAGCAAAGTACCATATTATTTTTTTTCCCAGCGACTTCTCCGGGGATAAAACCTCCTGGGCCCCCGCC